>VDFB02059544.1:0-14135 GCA_007258455.2 Sequoia sempervirens | reverse complement strand
AAAATGTATGTAACATTGTAAAATGGATAAATCAATACAAAATGAGTGAAAGAAATATTCTTTATATCTCATGCAATCTCTTCTATGCTGTAAACACTGAATGACAAACTAAATGCTCTCTTTTATTGAAAGCAACAATGAGACTGGAATTTTCTTTTAAAACTCCAATATATGCAATGGTTTAAGAAAAGCATAAATGAATTGAAATTTTTTCATCTTAAAGTGAACATAAGTTAATCAACTCTGCCAATTTGAGCTGTGGTGAAAAAATTGGTAACGTTCTTGGCAATTTTTGTTGAATGCTTTCCTGCTAAGTGTTGACGATGGTTTTACTTGCAGTAAATAGATCGAATAAAATATCCATAGACAAGACTACGAAGAGCCTATCCTTCTTGAAAGATATGGAACAAAGATAACCTAAAGGGAAATTTTGTATTCACAAAGCAAAGATTGACATCCGTTCAACCCCAAGTCTTCGATAACCAGGTCATGGTTGCACTAGGGTTGCTCTCAGGTAATGATGTGACATTTACTGTTAATCTCAAAGGGACTATGGTTATTTCTAGCTTTGCTAAGAATTACAAACATTTCACATAAAACTTCATTTCATCTTCAAATAACATCATGAAATCAAAAGATTCAACATAATATTTCATGAATATCACAAATTCTTTGCTATCACTTAAGTAGATTTAGCATTAAGCATTCATCAATTTCATGGAAAATAAAATATTTTCAACAAAACTATTTCCATTCACTTATATTTTTTGGAACATTTTCAAAAATATTAAACATCTATTCTAAAACAAAGTATAAAAATATTGAAAAATAAAAGTTTCTCCCGGTTATTCTCCATGGATGCCCCAAAGAATTAATCAAAATAGAGCAAACTGCTTTATATTTCACAAGATTGCTTCACAACTACGTATAAAACGGTGCAAGCTTTTAAAGAGAGGGTTTCATTTATGGACACCGAGTAGGTTCTGTATGCACCCTTAAACGGTGCAACATACAGTCTTGTTCGGTTGAACTTACAAAACCAGCTACAAAAGATACTGAGATAGGTAGCTATCATAAAGCTCTGATGTTAATTACTATCTACATGCATACAAAGTTTTACGCCAAAATGGTTCAGAAAATAGGAAAAAAGAACAAAACTTAAAAGAAGTTTTTGCTCCTTCGACATCCACAAATTCTGAACTTAAAATAAAAATGTGGGAGGAGATGGCCTTTTATAGAAACAAGGCACCCAAAAGTTCAACTTTAAAGTTTATCTAGAGAATCAAAAACACAAATTAAAATGCGTCATGTGGCATCTACCAACTGTCATCAAGAATATTCTAGAATAAGTCAAAGCTTTGACTTTGTCCACAACAACACTTCTCTTCACACTTCAACACGAACACTTTGTATCCACCAAGGATACTAGCTTCCTTTCACAACACCAGAATGAGAAACACCTACCAGGACTAGGATCAACCTGCAAATTTAAAATTAAAACAATAAATGAACTTCATTATATTTCTGGTATCCGGTATCCAGTTCTTTCCATTTTTGCTTATGACTCGGGCTCTGGGATTCTTCCTTCTTTCTTTAACTGATACTCTTGGAAATACCTTAATACTTGATGTATTCACTCTTTTCAAATTCTTCGTATTGCTCTCCAAGTGAGCTTAAGACCAATATATTCTTCAGTTACTCGAAGTATGATGTCATTTTTTTGTGCTTTGTCTGCTTCACATTTGACTATAACAATTCTGCACTATATTTTTTCATCAATAACCTCTCGCATTAGCAATTGAACAAGATCTTTATTTATGCTTTCTATCCATTCCTTGAAAGCTTTAGCTTCCTTTTCCTCCTGTCCTAATGTTTGAGGATCAAAGCCTTGACGTGTCAATATTTCAATAAATTCTTGATTTTCATTAATCAATCTTTTGCACTCAAAAATGACTTTTTCAAATCCTTCAATACATTGTATTATCATGCCACCTTCCCATTTCAGTTGTTTCTTCCATTTTCCTAGCAACGAGATTTCATGTTCTGATAATACATTATTCTATATTAACTCTTGGATATCTGACTGTATGAGAATTTCAATGTTTCGCCTTTCATCGATGACTTGCTCCTAGCGAAATTTACATTCATCTTCAAATCTTTTAAATTTCTTTGAATGATGGTATGCTTCCTTGTACTTTCTTATTGCATTTTTAATAAATTCATCTCCTTGCTTTACCCAATATTCAATCCATTCTTCAAATATATTCATCTTATGATGAACTGCAGAAATGGCATCCACTTGCTCCTGTGACATCAGCACAGGATGTTGGGACTATTCAGCTTGTTCTCGACTAGATAAAGTCAATGACTTAATAAAGTGTTCCATGGTAGCAACTCATTCTTTCAATTCTCTTTTCTTTTGTTTATATTTCTATACTCTGGCAATAGTAGCATTTAAATTTACTTTTATTTCCTCTAATTCTTGCTGCCAAGATGAGTGTCCAAGATTAACACTTGTAATCTTATACTCCTTAGGCGTTATTTCATCTCTTTCCTTATCAATTATTGGAGTGGCTATCTGAATAGTTCTATTGCCATCTGCATTCTTCTATATGACATGCTTTATCTTCTCTCTGCACCTAGGTTAAGGAGTACTTCTTGCATAAAATTATTGAGGTTCAGAGGCAATATTTCCACTTCCATTGGAGAAGCTAATTCCCTGATTAACTAATCAGGTGTATCATCATCTTGCTGTACCTCTGTAACCTTTCCTTGTCCCTATTTATTGCTTGTTTCAGGAACTTCTTCCCTCTGACTTGCCACAATTTCTGAAATGGGGATTTCTTTAGCACTATCTGGTACATATTTGAGATGAATAGGATCTGACACTACCTCCTCTATTTGGAGACTTATATTTTTCTGTCTATCCATATTTTCTAATTCATCTCTTTGAACATTATCTTCTTCATTTACTGCTACACAAGGATTCTCTTCATTTTCAATTCCATCTCCTACAAACTGTGTAGCTTCTTCTTCTAGAATTGCAGTTTCAATTTTAGTTTCAGTATGGCCTTTCTCTTATTCTTCAAAGACATGCAAGTGTTCATTAAAATTTTTCACATTCTAAGAGAAGGATGGGAATTGAGAGTATCTTCAACAATTCTTTCATCAATAGGATTATACTCTACAGTTTCCCCTATTTCCATTTCAAGTACGCTAGGGTTTCCTACCTCTGAGGCGAGCATTCCTTGAATAAACTCTTCTTCAACATTTATGGGGTTAGAGCTTGTATCCTGAATTTCTTCTATCACCAGGTGTACCATGGGTTTGTGGTTAGACTTCTTTCTTGCACTTTCTCCCACATAGCACCCCATTTATCTACTTGTTCCTTAATTCTGGCTTCATCTTCTTCAGAAATTTCCTCCAAAGGTATAGGAGTCTCGCCCAATGCTTGCTTCATACTAGCCATATTAACAAAAGGGGGTGAGGTAAATAATGTTGCAACCCTTTGAGATGCAAACCTGGTTTGTGTACCAACATTCCCTGTTGCTCTTGTTCCTTCATCAATAGTTACTCTTGTTCTGGGTATAGCTGCAGAGGAAGATGCACCTTTAGATCTTGCTTTTGATTTATCTTTACCAGTCTCTACATCTTTCTGTTTATTAGATGATTTTATGGGAACTTCCAGTCTTATTGCTTTAGGGGTTCTTTCTTCAATTCTAACACCTTGAGTAGCCTTACTAGTATTTCTTTTCTTCTTGGTAGGCTCTCCACTTTCAAAAGCAGTTTCATCTCTTTGTTTTCTTCTTTTATCTCCTGAGAAGATGGGTTCGATTCCTCTTTCTCTCAAATTTTACAAAAATCATTAATCCAATGTTGAGTATACCTTAGGACTGGCCTAGTCAAGTCATCAATTGATGTCATGTCTTCATCATCAACACTTGGGTTTGGAATGGGTTCATGATATACCCTGTCATCATTATAAAACTGGTTCAACACCTAACATAATCTTCTTCCAATTGTTGTGGGATGTCATAAAGCTTGAGCATTCGAGCAAACCCTAAAGTCATTCTTTCATACTTTCTTCTTCTTACCATGTGCTTGTCTTCACAGTTAATCCAATAATCTTCTAAATGAGGCAAATGAGCACGAAAACCAACTATATTTTTAGCAATATTTCCTTCAATATCATAATACACTCTTTGGAGTGGAAATTCTTCAAAATGGTAAGTCCTCAGCTCTTCGTCACACAAATCAGTTACTCTAATTGCACTACACTTACAATTTCCTATTGTGATGGGAAATTTAAAAGAGGCCTTTTTGTGAGCATGGCTATAAAGAACCTGAGATGGTTTTAACTGTCTCACTAATTCCAATAAAATAATTTTATCTATAGGATTCTTGTGCAACATGAATGGGTGTTTATCAAATCCCTCCACTCTGATGTAGGAGTAAGTTGGGAACTATGTGTACCATCCCCCATAGGCTGAATGACACTTTGTGCTTCCAAGGATAATCTCTTAGCTTTATCACCTTCCATTTTTCTCACCTGTTTCATTGAGAAAAAATCATTAAATTTTTTGTAATCATCTTTATACCCATGGATAGTGATTTGAGGTATATGTGCATATATCAAACTGTTGCCCACTTGCGGGCCCAGAGTGCCAATCTGTTTTAACCCTTGTTTACTAGCTCTCATAGCACATGAATAAATAATATATGATGACATGTAGAAACATCTAGTTTTGGGGAATGTAGTAATCTGTTCATGTAGCTTGTCACTTATCAATTTTCCCCAATGCAACTCCACAAGACACCCTCTATCATGCGGGATATTATCATGAACATCTAGGGTTCGGATTTGCTTGTATCTCTCAAACTAGCTACTCTACTCAACAAAGTTATAATGTCTTGCATTTCTTGTTTAAACATAGACCTTTGAATTACCTTGGTTTGTAGTGTAATTGGTTGTTGGCACCATTGGGTACTCATAATTTCTCTATTACACTCCTTAGCGCTTTGATATGTCTTGGCCTTGGCTTTTAGGTTGACATTGAACATCTGTGTGTAGTAGGGGATACCAAATGTATACATGATTCCTTTATGTGACAGGTCTACGTAAACTCTTCCTTCTTTCTCAACAATCCTCTTGGTTGGGTTGTAATGATTTATGCATTGCATAACTAATTTAGGAGCTTCCATTGCTGGCGGAAACCCTCTTGCAGGAAGTAACCCATTTGATACAACACTTTTGGTACATTGGGTAGCATTCTCTTGCAACAACCATGAATGGATTTTAGTGTTGAAAGACCATCCCATGTGGGTGTCTGTAACAACTACATTAATGGGTATTGCTTGTGAATTGCAATACTTGAATTCATCTTCTGCTCTTGTGTTAGAAGTGCTCATTTTGATATAATGTGCTTTGCAATTTTTAGAATATGTTTCTTGTGTGCAAGTTAGGGTTAAATTTAACCAAAAATACTTATAATTCATAAATTTTTCAATTCATTTTTCGATTAAATTTAACAACTCAAAAAAAAAAACATTTCAATTTCAGAATGGGAAAATACCATTATCAAAATTTTCTAGCTTGAGAAACTCTTAGCAAAGTATCAGTTATTCGAAACATACCTAGTTCTGGTTAAAAATGGCGATTCTTTAGAATGCAACTTCAAAACCCTTGGTAGTTGTGACTTAGTTTCTCAAAATTTTACCTCTCTTTGTGCGCCAACGTCGTTTCATTAATTCAATGTCCTTAGTAAATTTGCAATATGACGTAAAGTGGAGTGTTGTAAATGCAACTACATGCTTCAGTTGGTGCCAAGTACATAGGTAGTTCACCTCCTTCATTAATTACCTGTTATTTCACATTAATTCCTAGAATAAAGGTGCAATCATTATAGATTATGGTTCAAATCATGAACACCTAGATTTCTACGCTAGCTCACTATTTGAGAAGAAAGATGATGCGGTGATTATACGTGGAAATTGTATGTCACACTAATTCTTTGTAAGGTACATGCCATTAAAGATATGCAATTAATTGATGATCACCGGGGTTGAGGCTTTTGGTACTGCTTTTGAAAGGATCAAACAACACCGAGATCTGAGAAATATCTTCTGGGGAAAGAGAAAACCAGAACAAGAGAAAGATCGAAAACTGAAACTGAAAGATAAAATTGACGAAAATTCAAAGCAAACTTTTGGTTTCCAACTTTTACAAAAATAAACAATAAAACACCAGACTCCGGTAAAAGAGGAGATTACAAGGATTAGAATTTTGATCAATGAAATATTGGGCGGATCTAGGATCTTTTGAAGATACAAACTCTTTTGGCTCAACATAGGATTCGGGGATTCTAGTTTCCGGTGACAGACTAAACATCAAGAGCATACCGAAACACAAAAATTGAAAAAAAAAAGGTTATAACAACAAAGAGGCCAAGTGAAAATGAGAGAGAAAGACTAGCAATTGATCGAGCAACCAAAACAACACCAAAGCAAGCAAAAACAACAAAACAAAAGAGCAAGGAAAAAGAAAAGGGGGTCCATATTTTTCCAAGGGGAAAAATGGGGTGTGTTGTGAGACCACACAACAACTAGAAACCCACAAAACTAAACAAACCAATAGAAATTCAATTCCAGATCTAACATCAATGTTCCAACTTTCTTTAGTATTCCAGCGATAAATCATGGGATCCTTATTCCATTTTCAAATTTTACTTTGGTTAGCATGCAAAACTAAGTATTACTGAGCTCATGTGTGTGCAACTGATTATTTCCACTACAGTAAACTTAGAAATAACAACCATTTGCATGAATCTACATAATATGACAATTCCTTTTAAGCCAACTAGGGATAGAGCCTTGCTGCCAGTCAAGCGTCCATAGCCCCGACAAGGTTATCTCTGTAATTCCCCCAAACATAGCTCTACTGTCGGTCAAGCGTCCATAGCCCCAATAGAGTTATTTAGATAGCCTAAAGAGTTGATATCACTTTTTGTTTTTTAGATATAGCAATGATAGCTCATTTTTCACTTTTGATATTGCAATAATAGCTCTTTTATCAACTTGCAAGCATTGAAGCACCGCTATTAGGTTGGGAATTACCATGGTAGCAAAGGTAGTCTTTTGATTTTTCAATTAATGCAAACAAATGTTATCCCAAATTTCAGTAGAATGATTTAAATGCATTCGTTTGTAGCTCAACATCAACTGGATGATTCATGCTAATCATAGTATATAAGATTGAATAATTCTCGAACAATTTATAAATGGAAAACTATTTCCGTTTAGAATAGAGATTAAAGTTTTGGAGTTGACATTCTATTGACTTGTGGAACTTCAAAGGTTTCTAATTAATGTAAAGTCAAATGACACAAAGAGCAAAAAACAAAAAAAAACAAAAGAGACTATTCCCACAAAAAACTATTTACAAAAAAAAAAAAACTTCTTTACAAAAAAATATTTAAAATCTATTATCTGGAAATAGTGCTTTAGAAACTTTCCATTCATAGGCAATGGGATATCTTCGCTAGTCAAATAATTTAATCTATAAGTGTTGTCACCCAAGATTTTAGAAATTTGGTATGGACCTATCCATAATCTGTCAAACTTACCATGTTCACTTTTACGTTCATGAGCTTTATTCCAATATAGGACCAAATCAGATATTCTAAAAGTCTTTAGTTTAGCTCACTTATCAGACCATCTTTTTACTACAAATTGATATTTAGAAAAATTATCTATGGCTAGAGTACGTTTCTCATCTAAATGCATCAATTGCAACAATCAAGCTTTTGTTTGATCATCTAATCCAATATATTCTTGTGTAAACTACTAGGTAGGGATTTTTAAGGTTATTGGTAGTATAGGATCTACCCCATAGACTAAATGATAAGGAGAATTCCCTAATGCAACTTTCATCCTAGTACGATCTACCCAAAGAGTGAATTTTAACAAAGAATGCCATTCCCTAGGGTTTTTTTCAATCAATTTTCTAATTATATCCAACAAATTCTTATTTGATGATTCAACTAATCCATTCCCTATGGATAATAATTAGATGAAAATTTTAATATTATGCCATATTCAAATACCCAATTAGAAAATTTCAATGAAGCAAAAGTAGGGCCATTATCACATACCAATGCATACGACATTCCAAACCTAGTGATAATGTTTTCTTCCAAAAATTTTATGACCACGTTTGTAGTGCATTGCTTGTTGGGCCATGCCTTTTTCCATCGAGTACAATAGTCTATAGTGGTCAATATGAATCGATGACTAGCAAAAGATGGAGGATTGATGGTTCCAATAAATTCTAATCCCCATTGTGAAAAGGGATGCATCTCCATCACCGGCTGCAATAGTTGAGCATTGAATCTTCCTTTATCTAATGTTGTTTGACATGTATAATAGTGTTTAATATGTTCATAAGTATCTTTAAAGATCATGGGCTAGTAGTATCCCACTCTTAAAATGAGGTGTGTAGTAGCTAAAGGTGCTCCATGAGCTGTTATGAATCTATCATGTAGTTCCTGCAACACTTTATCAACTTTTGTTCTATTTAAGCATCTTAAATAGATTCCTTCATGATTTATTTTAAATATAACCCCTCCCTTAATCACATAACTTTGTGATTTTATCTTGAGGGCTCTTATTTGATTCCTTTTCCTATGATCAGGGCAAGTGTGGCTGACTAAATAATGCCAAATGTCTAAATACCAATCTTCTTGATCCTTTTCATCCAATGTCTATTGTTGACTTGAGATTTGGGGATCTATTTTTGCAATAGATTTAACCAAATCTTGTCCTCGGACCAACCTCATGGGTATGATGTCTAGATCATATTCTTGTAAAATGGTGACCCATTTAGCTCTCTTTTCTCTGAGCTCACTCTATGTTAACAACATTTTGACAGCCGAATCTAGGACAATTTTAACTATGCTTCTCAAAATATAATGTCTACACTTGCGTACAACTTTGACCAAAGAAAAGGCTTGTTTTTCAACATCTGTGTATCTCAATTCCACTTTTTTGAATGGAGCGCTCATAAAAGAAATTGGTTTTTCTTCTTTATTTTCGCCTTTCTTTGTTAATACTGTTGCACAAGTGTGACTGGAAGCAAATGAGTAAATATAAAAAGGTTTAATATAATTTGGACTTACCAATACCAGTTCTTCTGTGATTGTAGTATTTATAGTCTTGAAGGTGATCTTAGCTTCATTCATCCACTCTATTTTGGAATCTTTCTTTAACATATCATTGAGTGGCTTCACTATTTCGGTAAATCCTATAATAAAATTTTGAACAAAGTTAATCTTACCAAAATATGACTTCAATTCTTTTCTACTTCCCAAGGGCTGTAACTTGAGTAATGCATTCACTCTGTCTAGGTCGATTGAAATACCATGTTTAGAAATGATATGTCCCAATAACTTTCCTTAAGTCACCCTGAAAAATACATTTTTTAGGATTTAGTGAAACTCCATAATTTTCACACTTCTATAATATCGCTCTGAGATCTCGAACATGATCTCTTTTGTCTTTAGAAAATAGTGTAAGGTCATCCATGTAAATAATGATACATTTTCCTATCAATTCTTAAAAAGCATAGTCCATAGCTCTCTAGAATGTAGCTTCAACATTTATCAATCCAAATGGCATCCTTTTGTAGGAAAAAGTTCCCCATTTCATGGTGAAAGTTTTTTTCATCCAATCTTCCCTCGCTACCATTACTTGTTTATATCCAGAAAATCCATCCAAAAAGGACTTCATTTGCAAACTGTTAACTATTTGTAACACTTCTTTGAGCGAAGGTAGTGGGTAATTGTCTTTTTCAGATGCTCTGTTGAGATTTCAAAAATCTACACACAATCATATATCTCCATTATTTTTCCTTACAGGGACTAAATTTTTCACCCAAGTAAAATGTCTGATAGGAAAAATTATCTTGGTTGACAACAATTTTTGAACTTCCTTTTGAATTAAAGGCTCTAAGAGTGCATTCACTGGATGTTGTTTTTGTCAGAAAGGTTTTGCATCAGGCTTCAATGGTATAGTATGTGTAATGATGGAAGTTTCATACATATTTAAGTCTTCATATGTCCATGCTATGACTTTCCAATAATATTTAAGTGCTTGAGCAATATTTTTCTTCTCTTCTTCAGTACAAACCATCCCTATGAGTACATTTTTAGGATCTTCTTTAGTATGAAAATTGTATAACTCGGATAGTCCTCTGTCACTTTGAGGTAAATATTTATTTCTAACTATCTGGTCAATATTGAACAATCACTCTAACTCAATTATTCCTTTTGAGATATTATTATCTTTGGCTTGATTCAATTCTTCATCTTGAAATTCGCTATCGGGGCAATCTCTATCTTCAATAATTTGTGCTTCAAAAATACCAGAATTAGTAATGAATTCCAATATGTGACGGTCATCTTCAAATACTTGTAAGTTAGTAACATTATTAGGAACTGAGGGTAATTGTACCAATTCATTCAACTATGAATCTTTTCAAATCTGAGGCCTCTAAAGGTTCCAAAGTACTAGCAGCAGTAGCTAGAGCATTAGCTCTCTAATTGAATCTTCTAGGGATATGAGTAATATTAAATGCATCAAAATCTTCAATAAAATCCCATACTCTGTGTTGATAATTGGATAATCTTTTGTAGTGGAAAATATATTGATTTCAGACTTGTTTAACTACCAATTTTGAATCACCAAACACTTTAAGGATTCTAACTTTCTTCATGATTTCTAGGATCAAGCCATGTATAAGGGCTTCATATTTTTCCACATTGTTAGTACATTGAAATTGCAATTGATATTCAGCAAGAAAAGACTTACCTTGCAGATTGATAAGTTTGACTCCAATTCTAGTTCCTTGTTTTGATTTTGATCCATTAAATTTGAGAATCCAAGCTTGATCATTTGTATCCAATATTTTACCATTTTTTGACATCATAGTACAAATCTTTTCATTATGTATGTTTTGATCTTCATTTTTACACATTTCTGGTTCAATTCTTTTGACATCATCATGTTTTGGACAATATCGACTCTCAATTATATGGATTATCTCCAGACACATCATACAATTGTTTTATGAATGTGCAACATTATGCAATCTGCACCAATCCTGCAACAACAATTTTTTTAGTGAAATTTTACTTTTATTACTCTCCCGAGGTTTTGCAATAATATTCTTCTAAAATTTATCATAAGGACTATTCTCCTCCTCAAAAGAATCACAATCTGATTCAATTAAAAAATTTGTTCCAAGAGTTAGTTCATTAGATTTCCTAGCATCACAAGTGAAAACTTCCTCAATTTTAACTCTTGAACTAAGTATTTTATAAACTCCTAGTTCTACATCGATATATAGAACTTCATTTTTCTGATTATAATTTATGATCATGTATTTCATGTGTGGTTTTCTTTCAATCCTAATTTGATTAGGCACTCCTTTCCATGGTAACCACATGTGCGAGAAGTCAGTAGCCATGTATCCATTCAATGTTTTAGACCAATCTCTACTTAAAATAATACCATAAGTATCAAGTATATCCACAACTTGAATTCCAATATAGTATTGGATTCTAGGATCAGAATCCAATTGCATGTGAATATTAGTCAACTCCCTACTACATTTACCTCTATCTTGTCAAGTTGAGTGACTTTCTTTAAATAATTTGTAGGAGTTAACCCCAATGTTTTACATATGGATAACGTCATCACGTTAGTAGAAGCTCTAGAGTCTACTAAGTAATTATGAAGATTCTTATGAAATATTCTCAAAGTGAGAAAAAATGGCGGGGACTCTAATTTTCCTTTATAAAAGGATACTTGTGTGTCCTCTATGGGAACGATGTTCTTATATTTTTCTTTAGCCTAACTATCTTTCACTTGAATATCCTCAGATTTGCTTTCTTTGGGAAAATATTCTAAAGTGTTTTAAATAAATCTTTCTATAACCTGGGCCGTGGGTAAAACCCCAAACAACAACATTACACAACAATTTTTTAAACAATACACCTAAACATGCAATAAACGCATCCATAATCATATTGCACACATATTATCACTTAGTTCTCTGGGCACACGAAGTTACATCACAACGTAACTAAAACAAAAGTAAAAGATAATACAAAACAACTTATCCCATAAAATTACAATAACCATAAATAAGCGTACATCCATGAACCAAGAGTGAAAGTATCACTACTTCACATATTACAATCATAAAGAATTTCTTATAATAATGTTACAAAGGATCCTAACTATTACATCATCGTTTAAACAATACATTACATGATCTGATAAATGAATTACAATAAATTTCCCAAACATGTGGGATGATACAAAGTACAATAACATCTGAATTACAAAGTGAACACTGGTACAAGCACCAACTGATCAACGCTGAGGAGATGATCACTAATGGGGAACCCAATGGGTGTGGAGCATGTTCCACCCAACCACGTGAATTATAAATAACTCACCCCCCATGGTCAGAGGTGACAAGGAAGTAATCACGACCATGAAAGCCAAACCGACTCCAATGAACAACATAGTACGAAAACTCAATACAATATCAAGAGTTACGATGACATAACCACAACATCCAAGAGACAATATAATAAGATAAATCCATGAAAATCATCACAATTAACCAAAGCAACAACCATTAAACAAGTCACCAAAGAACATTCATATATCATTTTCAAAGAATCTAAAACAACATTTAGAATACAATTCCAGAGGCCAACAAGAAACAAGACATATGGGTGTCTAGTGGAGAGTGTCATCGCATAGCTCTCATGGGTTATCCTGGCCTTCTCCCAATCCTGAGCTTAGGCCCCCATCTATGGATCTCTTGGCCATTCCTCCTACCTGAGGCGCCGACACCATAGGGTAGCTCATGCGGAGCCGATAACCTCTCATGAAGACAAGATTACAACTTTGTCAACCATAGCCTTCTTAGTCTGTCATTAGTCTATGATAGCCCTAATGCATAGATGAGGTATCCAATATTATTATCTTATGTGTTTTACTACCCATCCCCCTAAGTTCTATTATTAGGTTTTCACTTGTTACACTACTCTTACATGGGTTATCCCGAGCTCTTCCTCCTTTCGAGGTGGCGGCCCCCATGAAGAGCCTTTCACTCTCCCCAAGACCCTAACATAAACCAAAACAAGCAAGGGTTGTACCATAACGAATAAAGCATATAACTCAAAACCAAGACCTACGAGGGATTACCCATCTCGCAATAACTCATAAACCAAGTCACAATAATATCGTACAACCCTCCCAACATAATAGCAATACTAAAATCATGCAACATCATGAGCAAAAAATACGAGGTTAAACATCCAAGGTAAGGCACGCCTCTGGAAGGACTAAGGTTTCACAATTTACAACAAGGTTCCCACATCACCACTACTAAACAATAACCATCAGGGGAAAACAAAAATCAAATTAATTTTACAAGATTTCACCATTAAATTTCATTCATTCTAAATTAATTGATTTAATTAATTTCCCCAATTTGCTAACTATCACAAAACAATAGAACTCAGATTTTCGTAGATATAAAATTCCCATTTGAATAATTTTTATTTTATTTTTTTGTAATAATCACAATGCTAAATTCTTTTTATATTAAACATGAAATTAATATATATATATATATATATATATATATATCACAACATAAAAATTTCAAAGAATATATATATATATATATATTATGTATCTTAACTACAAAAAAAAATGCATTCAATATATATAAACAACAAAGGCACAAAAAGGGTCGTTCGGCCACATCAAACGTAGTAGTAAAGCTAGAGGCTATGCACGACAGTCATGATGACTGATGCACACAACAGTCGTCATGACTGCTGTGTGCAGTCATAAACACTGTGAACCAATGGGGTACGAGGGGCTATAGCCTATGTCATCCCTCCCCAAACTTTGATAAATAAAATTTCTTTTATAAAATTTATTTATTATAAGAAATAAAAATCTGTCATTTTTATAGGTACGGATGTCGATGACGGTTGGGCCCATTATATCGATCTCAGAAATAAACTTTAAATAAAATTCAAATTTAATAA
>VDFB02059543.1:0-27574 GCA_007258455.2 Sequoia sempervirens | reverse complement strand
AAATGGGTTTGTTGAAAAGGCTTTAGAAACTTTCAAGAAAATGCAAATTTGGTAGATGTAAAGTCAAATTCCACAACCTTCCCTTTGCTTGTGCCAAAATGGGAGCTTTGGACTGGGTATGGACATCAAACAAATCATCAAGTAAGGGGGAATTTTACCAAATGTTGTATTTACAAGTGCCCCGGTAGACATGTATGCAAAATGCATAAAGCTTAGACAAGGCACACGAACTGTTTGACAGAATGGCTCCAAGGATTGTTTGAATTTTTTTTCCATGATTGTACCTGATATGCAAAAAGTGGAAGAATAGACAAGGAAAGTGATCTGTTTGACATAATGCCTCAAAAATATGGTAGTATTTGGTAGTATTTGATATAAAGTGTATACAAATATGGTAGAAATATGGTAGTATTTAATAATATATACAAATTTAAGTTTCACAGTATTTGATATTGTATTAAAACTAGTTATCAACAATAATTTTAGTAACAAATATAACCAATTTTTTTTTACCATGAACTATTTGATATAATGCCTCAAATAAATCTATTAATGTTTAGGTAAGGCTTTAGAAACATTAAAGAAAATGCAATTGGCAGGTGCCCTAGTAGAAATGTATCCAAAACATGGAAGCATAGACAAGACACATTAATTGTTTGACATAGTTTAGAAATGGGTTTGTAAACTTTTTCAAGCAAATGGAATTAGCAACTGCAAAGCCATTTATTCAACACTCCCTGCCTGTGCCAAAATTGGAGCTTTGGAATATAGGGTATGAACATTCATCAAAGCATAATAGAAATTAAGTTTGTTGAAAAGGCTTTAGAAAATTTCAAGCAAATGCAATTTCAAACAAACAAATGCAATTTCAAATCTACAAATTTGAAACATTTCACATTTCACATTTAGGGTTTAAAAATTTCTCAAACAAATTCAGTTTCAAATCTACAAAATTTAAAGTTAACCAACCTGTTGAGCTATGAAGGTTAGGTTGATGAAGTATGGCTTGAGCTGGTGCACATTTTTCCCCTAGGAGTTTTGTTTGCCATTCAATTCATAGTTCACATTCGTCATTCACTGCATGCACAAAATGAAGAAAAGGAATGTTGTGACAGTGACAATTTTCTTTCTTTTTATGCCCTATTTCAATGGGTTTGGTTGAACACTCATTCAACTGAACCCCATAAAGTATTAGTTTTTTATTCATCCGATTGGGGGTTCAGTCGAATAGGTGATTCAACCGAACCCATAGGTTCAAACGAACACCCAAGATGGTTCAGGTGAACCACAAAGTTCGATCGAACCCCTTAACATTGTGGAAACCCAAAAAAATCAAATTTCCTTCCTCCTTAAAATTGTAAACCACTATTGTGGCTTAACCCAATAGGGTCTCTTCCCTTTGTTTATTTGGGTATTCCTCTTAATGTTGGTTGTTTGCCCAGGTCTTCTTGGCAGATGTTGCTTGATAAGCTGCGGAAGAAGGTAACTCATTGGACTCATTGGTGGTTGTCCATTATTGCTAGAGTGACTCTTCTCAAGTCTGTTATATAGGCCCTTCCCATCTACAGATGCTTTGTTCAAGCGACCCCTATGTATTTCCTTAAGGAGTTTGATGCTCTCTCACATCAATTTCTTTGGACTGGTAACTTGTCTACTAAGTGGAGCCTTGTTAAGTGGGAATCTATGTGTAGACCAAAGAAGGAGGGTGGCCTTAGTTTATGCTCTGCTATTTTGAATGGGAAAGTTCTTGCTGCTAAGCTTTACTATCATTGGTGTAACAATCAACACCAGGTATGGGCTCGTATTCTCTACTATAAATATCTTAAAGTTGTTTCTTCTTTTGAGGTTTCTCACTATCCTCTAGAGGGGAGTGGTTCTATGATTTGGCATACTTTGAAAGTTGGGTACATTTGATTAAGCGTGCATTTTTTTGGATCTGTCATTCTGGGTCATAAGCTCTTTTTTGGCTAGATTCTTGGGATGGTCACCCACCTATTCTCTCTACTTTTCCTCACCTCTAGTCCCTTTGTGATGTTTTTACTACGGCTGGTAGGGATACCATTGTGCATTATAAGGTTGCACAACATTGTTGATCGACTAAAAGCTTTCATTGGAAGCATCCTTTTGAGTGGCCTCCTGGGGGGTCTAAGGGGGATAGGTGTGAGTTGGCTCAACTTTTGGCTTCCCATGCTTGTAATTCTTTCAGGGGACCTGATTTCTTGGGTTGGAATGGTTTTGATTTGTTCAGGAAGTATGTTGTGTCTGCTAGTTCTAAGTAGCTTGGTAGGTAGTTGTTTGGGGATATTGAGGTCCCTTGGTGGAAGAAAGTTTGGCACAAGTTGTCATAGCCCAAGTGCAATTTCTTTATGTGGTTAGTGGCTCAAAATAGGCGTCTTACTAGGATAATTTATGTAAGCGTGGTTTCCAAGGCCCTTCAATGTGTGTTTTGTGTCATAACTGTGAGGAGAGTGTCTCTCATCTCTTCTTCCAATGTTCCTTTGCTAGAGAGATTTGGCATCTTTGGTGGAGGGTGTGGAATACACCATGTTGGCATGTTTCCTCATTGGGTGAGTTTGTGGATCAGTGGGGCATGACCCTTGTTTCTACTTCCTTTCTTCAAGCTGCTTGGGCTCTTGGTCCATCCTTTATTATTTGGAACCTTTAGTTGGAGAGGAATCATTATATTTTTTAGGATGTGATGTTGGTGACTCCTTGCTTGTGGTGGAAGATTCTGCATTCTTTGGGAGAAACTATTGTGACTAAGTGTGATATGATAGAATCAGTGGATCTTTGTGATGTTGGTTGTTGTAATTGTCTTCATCTTCCTCCTCAACCACGATAGCTCATGTGCAATTTATGTAAGACATCCTACTCTAAAGGGGAATAGGGAGGGGCAATGGTCTCCTCCATCTCATGGAGTCTTAAAATCAACACGGATGGCTCTTCTTGAGGAAACCTTGGTGATGCTAGAATTGGTGGTGTTGGTCAGGATAGCTCTGGAGATGTTCAATTTATCTTCTTTGTTTATAAGGGTCTTCATACTAATAATTTAATAGATGCTCAGGCCATTTTATAAGCTATGGAGCGTGGAAGTCAATTGGGGTGGTGAAGGATCATATGCATGTCTGATTCCCAAGTAGTGGTGAACTTGTTGAATAGGCAACATTTAGATAATGTTAGCTGGCATTTGGCTTTGATTGTTGAACAAATTCTCAACCTTTGTGTTTCTTTGGATTTTGTTACTTTCACTCATATTCCTAGAGAATAGAATGGTGTTGTTGAGTGTTTGGCTAAATGGGCTTCTGATCATATTCATGATTGGAATTTGGTGGATTGGGATCAGTTACCCCCAAATCTATCTCAACAATTGGATCACTTGGTGGAGATTGATAGGGCTATGTAATGTCATTTCTTTGTACTTCTTCTTGGATTAATAAAAAATTTACCCCTCCTTTATGTTAAATCTCATCTTGATTAATCCAAACTCATCCACGAGAAAAAAAAAAAAAAACTATTTTCACTTCATGTCATCATCCAATCAACTAGATAAATCATATTTAAAATTAATACTCCATCCCCAATCATTATTAATTTTTGTGTGTTTAATAACTTTGTCTACCTTGAGTAACAAGCCAATTGATATGAATCATTCCATCAATCTTAGAAAAAATTGACTTAAGGACTTGGCCTATCCTAAGTTGACTAGTAAAGAAATGCCAATCAATCTTGCTTTAGAACTTACCAATCTCAAGTATTAAAGATTAAATCATTCACCCCAATTGTTGATTCAATGTTTTCTTTGATTTAGAAATCTCATTCTTGTAGCCTTCACATCAATAATTTTTTCATCCTAATCTAAATCTCACCCCATCAAACCATCCAACCCATCAACCTTAACCAAATCCTTAACTTCTCCATCCCTAGTGATCAATTTGAAAAATCCCAAAAAATAAAAAATCCAATAAATCGATAAAAAGTAATAAATACTAAAAATTTGAAAATTGAACAAGAAAAAATATAGAGTTATTGGATCATGCTCCCCATCACTAGATTATAAGAAAAAAGAACACGAACCACAATAATCAAAATATTTTTACAAATAGCCAATATACCCAAAGAAAAATTCACAAGATAGAAATCTATCATGAAATAAATGAAGAAAACATGGTGAGCCAACCAACATATTATTCCAAGCTCACAAAATTTATTAATGATGATACTACATAAACCTACCTGCATCACCTTGTGAACTTAAATAAGAAATATTTCTTAGAAAAACTTAGAGGAGGGAGCCTCGCTCCCCTAACTTTTATGTGTCCAAAATTAGTAACCATAAATTAGAAAAGAGCCATAATCACCTCCACCTTTGAAAATCCATGTGATATGCATTTACCCTTCCGATAATTATCCCACACAGTGTTTTCCAGCTTTACTAGTACATCATCGTCCAATCCTCTCACTTTCGATACAACCATGATATTTCTTAAACAAATAGTGTGAGACAAAATCATATGCACGTTGAGAATCCTAAGTATTAAGGAAGTTGTCCCAAGCACGAGATTTTTCCTTTAATGCATTGGGATGCCCAACAAATTGTTCATTATATGTTAACCCAGAGTACAGAAACTACATCTAAATAGTCAGACCTTATTCAAAACAATTATAAACACTGGCTAAAAAGGGGACTAACACAAGCTTTGATGTGTGTTATATATAGTAAAAGTTGTTAAGGGATGTAGCAAAATTTGTGAAGATGGAGAGCACTCTTGAGGAGAAATTGATGAAGAAGAATCAGAGGTTTAGTAGATGGCAGACTATACTAATGGCTTACCAAACTCTGGGGGTGGTCTATGGGGACTTAGGAACATCATCTCTCTATGTGTTCTCCCCTACCAATATCACACACCCAGATGAAGATGACATTCTGGGGATCTTTAGTCTCATCTTCTGGGGGCTTACATTGATTGGACTCATCAAATATACATTTATTGTACTGCAAGCAGATGATGATGGTGAAGGTATGAACTGAAATCTTCCATTAATTAGCAGAAGCTAGAATATGTACTTGTGACTTAATACTTAAAAGGAGTTTGTAGAGATAAGGAAGACTGTGGAGATAAATCACAGTCGTAAATCTATTGGGAGAGATCAACTTACGTGACAAATATTTTGCTGTTTATCAGGTGGTACATTTGCAGTCTATAGTCTTTTATGTAGACACCTAAATCTTAGCCAGGAAGGTAGAAACCGCCAGTTTGATGGCTATCCATTAGCTCGTCAGCCGAAGGGAACTATTCAACGGTTTGCAAGGAATCTGCTAGAGAAAAACAGATCTGTTCAGAAATTTCTAATAATCTTTGTAATGGTTGGTACATCCATGGTTATTGGCGATGGCGTCCTTAATCCAGCCATTTCAGGTAACCTTAAATTTTACTTTAATTTGATATGTCTGATAACCTTAAAATTTACTTAAATTGTATTTCTATACATGGTAGGGTGCTTGAAGAAGCTGCTAACTTTTTAGATAGTAAAACCAAGGTTGTTAGTTTTGAAAATAAGACAGCAGACATAATAGTAATTAAAAACAAATTTTCTTTGGAGTGATGTGGACATACCGATCTCTTGTTATCTGTACAATTTTGGTAAAAAATGCTCTATAGATTTATATAGAATGCTTGATTCTTTATATAATACTAATACAAGTGGACAGTAAAAGATTATCAGAATATTGGTATCTACCTATACCAGTAGTAGGAACCGGATCTGACAAATTTTACCAATAGGAGTTCAACTTCTTTTTCTAATAGGGAAACCAGTGGTTCGAGGGTCAGTTAAGGCAATCTATTTCTAATTTCCTACCTCTTGATCTCTATTTTTCAGACAATTACAAGTTATCATGTATTCTGTGAGCTCTTTCCCTATTGGATCTTCTTAAAAGGATTATATCATTTATTTGAATGGTGTCTTGAGTTGGAATGATAATTCTATTATAGAGAAATATCTCTTCAATTCTTGGTCTGTTTAGATTTATCAAGTTAAGAAGGGTTTTTATGGAGCTATTATAAAAATTATCTTTGTGGAATAGTGAGAAGAAAAAAATAATGTTATAATATAATTTAGAACCTTATACAATGAAATAGAAACCCTTACTTTTTGGATTTTAGATTTAAGGTGTGTTTGGGTTGGGGTTGAAAATTTTCTCCACTTTCTTTCTAAAATTTTGCTCTCATATGTAATTTATGTATAATTTTTAGAATTTCTGTCAATGTTTTAGATTTAGCTATATAATTGTAGATTTATGATTCTTTGCTGTTAAAAATGATCACTGACAAAGATATTTTAGAAAGCCCCCTCCATGAGATTGCAACCTTAATCATATACTTCGTCTCCAACGTAAGCAAATAGATTACATATTTCAGTGTTTGAATTTGATTTTTATCATCTCAAGGTACTTTAAGGCTTTAGTTTTATTGACAGGGCTTCATAAAATATTTTAGTAGGTGTTGGTAGGAATTTTTAGAAGCATTTTTCAAACAGATGGTCCCATAAATTTATAAAAATGAACAAGTTTAAAAATCTTAAGAAGTTGATAGTCTCATGATTATTTTTTTTATACCAACTAGAAGCAAAGATTCCTAAAAATAACAATTTTTTCGACCTTTTAAAACCTCCCATTAAAATAGATCCTAAAACCCCTAATCTTCTAGTAGAAACCATTACTTACTGAAGAGGAATGTTCTTTTCTTTTTGGTGTTGTTTGGATACTGGTTAGAATGACAGCCTTCCTTCTGGCATGCATAGCAAGAGGATTTCTTTGGCTATCCTATTTGGAATCTTCGGCATCAGATAATAGTTTTGGGAGGTACATGAATTCCACTAATACATTAAATATTTTTTTAGTTGTGTGGACTGTACTACCAGAGAGTATTTAGGACTTGAAAATCAATCGCATCAAAAATCACCATGTTCCACAGGTTGAAAATATTTGAAGATCTATCCTAAATACAGATTTCTTGGATTTGGTTCTAAAGAGAGAATTGAAATTTATCTACCATCTGGCCTATATTCACATTCTGATTCTCATCTATTCCCTCTGCAGATTTGAGAAAATAATTTTGGCATCTAGTTCAAGGTGTATATTGGATTCCTATAGCAATTGCTGACATTTACAAGCATATTATTCATTTATATTTTGTTTTGGCCTGGAAATTTCAGATATTACAAACAATTGCTAACTTACAATTAAAGAGAATTTTAATGTTAATCGATTAGGATTAATTAACATTTTGTTTTTGCCTGGACAATTTCAGATAGAGTCAGCATATAAGACAACTCTAGCCCTGGTTTGTTCACATTCTCTTGAGTTCTTGCATCCTTCCATGCTTTGAGTGTCAAAATTACCCTGTTGTCCATTTCAGACGGGGTAGCTTATCTAGCCCAGGTTTAGTGGGGACCACTGTAGCACGTTGAAAAGACAAAAATCTCCATTGCTTTTTATTTTGTAAATTAAAAACTATCTAATCCTGTTACCATAGTGGTAGATATTAAGATTTCTGACTTCTCAACATTCAACTGGTGGGCCCCTACTAAACCCAATGTTGGTTAAAGAGTAGGTCTTCATACTGTTGCTTAGTTTATTTTGATTAATGGTGATTGTTCAATTTATTTAGAAATTATTTGTGAAGCTGGTGGCCCCAGAGCTTAAATTTGATGACAGTTATCTATTCAAAGGTGCCCTTAAAACATTATGATATACTTTAGTGTAAGTAAAATTATATATAAATCAAATATATATATCATTATAATTCTATATAAAATTTGACAGTCTATCCAAAATCTCTCCTTTCATCTGATACAATCTTCTTAAAATTTTGATTGTATTTTATGGAAAAAATCTCTAAATACAGTCATACGACCATCAAATTTAAGCCCTGGGTGGTCTCATGAGTATTTAATCTTTCTGTTTATTATTTAGCAGTGCTGCAGTTGTTTTAAATTTATATTTATAGTAATAATAGTAATTTGTACACTTAAAAATTGTAAAAGAAAATCAGAAACAGATATTAAAAAAGAGGGAAAGAAATTTGTGGAGTCATGTGACATTTTTGTCAATATCCAGTTGTTACTTCTTTCCAACCCCGCTCTTTTTCACAGCTTATTTTGAATTCCTGAACAATAGCCACTCCATTAAAATAGGGAAAGATTATCCTAATATTTTTTGGGCATGGGAACACTTAACTGCTTAAAGTTAAACAGAAAACACCTCTAAACAACTGCATGAGAACATGGAGTAACTGACCAAACAACAATTTTAAACAGCTGCATGAGAATGTGAGATAACTGACCAAACAACAATTTTATTTCTTTGTGTATCTACAGAATAATCTGAAGTAAATTGAACTGGGTATACTTGAATTGTGCTGAGACCTCATCATCATTTTTCATTTTTCCCAAATTACTCTTCATTTTGCAAACTAGAGAACCCGATTCTTCAAAAGTGACTTTAGCAGTAAATCTAACAATATTTCATCTTAGGAAAAGAATTGAGTGTTAGATCTTCATCTTCAATGGCTACACCTCACTGACTGAGTTCGACAACCATTCCTTAGAAGCCAGTGGATTCGCAGTCCAAGGTATATAGGTCACCACCTAAAACAAACTATACTCCTTTTTAAAGGAATCATTCTTATTTAAGCATGATATATATAACTTAACACTGATTCCAAAATAAAGCAGTGTTTCCCTTTCAAAGTCACCCTAAAATATCTAGTGCTAATTCAAAACAAAACAAAATAGATTTTTTGTTTCATAACTATGTGGATTTTATATTCTCCCATGTTTTTGATCTTCTCTATCATCAATGATAAGTTCTAAAAGTTACAGATTAATTTAAATAAATTAGCACAAACTTAAGCCCAAGAGGATGCATATCATCTTCCGAGCTGATGAGAAACATCCTGCGTAACATCCTACTGATCTACGGTTAAGAAAGGTTAACTGGTAACTACCTTCAGCTGAATTTAACTAATTGTTCTTCAAGGGATCAGGAGTTTACCAATGTTTCTAACTGATTTTTCAAAAACAGTTTCAAATTATCAAGAATAAATAACTACCATTCTAGGGTTTACATGCAACGGTTATCCAAATTTTCTACTTCTAACTTGCAGAATTCAACTAAGCAGTATAATTTAACAATAACTAACATGTAACGATAATTTCAGCTAAAAGGACATTGCTCAAAATTCAAGATGAATATTATTTCAACAAATAGTAAACATTTAGATCTTTGTACCTGGAAATAGAGCGAGAAGAAAGATTTTGCATTTAACACCATCTTCATTGGCAATACTGATCAGAAAGGAAAATAAATCATCATCAAGGGCTTTACCGCCCAACCAAGACCTGCTGGTCTCCCGAGTTTCTTCAACTGAAGAACCCGCCCTTCACGAGGTCAATTAACAAAGATCCATTGTTATCAGTTCTCTGAGCCTGATGTCCACGAACCTATACCACTGATCGATCCTTCCTCTATAGGTACCTCCTATCAGAAGAATCATCCTGATCAGGGTATATCTGGCCATGGAAGCTGACATTGCCAAACGGGCATCTACCTTGGCCAAGGATTTTTCTATTAATTATTTGTGGCATCATTGTGCCGTCAGCACGCATCCTTGCTCATTAAGTTTACCTTAGGTATGTTTCAGATTTCTATATTCAAGAACATCAAATATTCAAGTTCAAGTTCTTACTGTTGTTAATAATCTCATTGGTTCAAATAAGAATTTTATCGATTATCCTTCAGAAAGAGATAATGTTCAAATCTGAAAGAAATACCCTACTAGTCTTCGTGATAGTCCAGGATTAGGGTTTTATGTTTGTAATAAAATTGTTCCAGATTTATATAAAGAAAATATATATAGTCTCAGCTAAATTTTGTTCTGGAGAACCATTCAGATCATCAAGAAAATTAAGATTAAGATGCACGCAGGAAACAGTTACCACTTCATGGAATTGACGACTGCTTTACCAGACTTAAGACGCAGGGAGCTCCCTTGGCCATCACTATTGGATGAAGATAGTGTGGGGGTAACAAAAATTGCAAAGAGAAAACGCTGTTTCAAGTTCTCACTATGGAACTAAGATCCTGGCTAAGGAAAGAATAGACGGCATCCTTGATCATGACAAGGGTTCGGGTCAGACTTGGACTGACAACAAAATATGTAACCAAAGAGCTCAAGTCGAGTCAAGATTGAGGAAATGATCAATATAATCTATAAAGAAGATCAACGCGAATTAATCACATATTCGACCATTATGCAAAAGAAATTATTTAAACAAAAATACCACGCATGAGAGTTGAAAGAGAAATTTGGATATGCACGTGCCTGAAAGAGTTATTTGATGTTGCCACTGACCCGTATCCTGCCTTGCTCGCTTCCCGAAAGCGAATCGCGGGCCACCGGAGATTTCCTTGGAGGAATAGAAGAAGAGAAAGGCGTTTGGAGATTTCCTTCGCTTCAGACAAATCTTCCCCACCCGATTCTAGCAGAAGGAACACACAGAACACAGGAAATGACCGAACCCTAACCTTGGCGGAAGATTGGTATCCTTCCAAAAGACGCGGACCAAAACAAAAGAATAACGAATGATCAGATGGAATGCCTTTTCCCAGAGGAGATCGATGTTTAAATGGATGCCCTTTCGCATTCCCCATCGTGCCTTCTTGAATGCAGACGTTATCATGCAAACCGATGCCCTGGAGATGCGTTTCAGGTTTCCATACATTGGCTCTCTATCTCTCTTTACCCCCGCGCCCAAATACTACTCATGCGTTTTCTTCTATTTAGCCGCTTACAATATTTCGCCTTCCTTAGATTCGGGTTTTACTTTTATTTTTAAGTCTTTAAAAATTGTCATCATAATATTTATAATTCCTTATAAAGTGAAAATATTAAAAGTTTTCTTTTCAAGGTTTATTATTTATTATTTATTTTACCAAGGCCAAGATCCTTTTGAGACCTCGTTTGCTTCCCAGAGTTTGATAACAATCGGATCCTTGTCAACCGTGTCCTCTCCCTGATGACGGTCCCTTTTCTTTTCTTGCGTCGATGGTCCTGCAATCACTTGACACCAAAAGCCAGAGTTAGACTATTCTTAACATATTGCTTCTCATTGATATACGTAACAACATCATCTATAGTTGTATTTACGCAATTAAATAATCATCCATCATTTCATTCATTTGCCAAGAGATAAAATAAACTAGAACAATAATTAAATCCTTTAATTCATATTCATAAGAAGGATAATGTTTCAATAACGGAAATAACGACCATGTCATCAATACCATAACTTATTAAGTTCTAGGGGGGTTGTGACATACTCCTCCCCTTATGAATCATCGTCCTCGATGATTACTTATTTAGATAATCAAGTTCTAAAATCAAAATTTCATATGGTTTGAAATAAATAAGGAAAATTCCGAAGGACTTCATCATAGTCCTCCCAGGTGGCATTCTCTTCTGAGTACTGGTCCCACTGGACCTTACATTGAACCACCTCTCGATTACGTAAGTGCAACTTACGCGTCTCGAGCACTCGAATTGGTTCTAAAGTAATCACCCCTGGATCCTGCACCTGCAAGGATTTCCAGTCAATCATATGTTCAAAATTTGCAAAATATTTCTTAAGGTAAGATACATGAAACACATTGTGCAATCGGGCGAGAGCTGGTGGTAGAGCAATTCTGTAAGCAACAGGATTGATAACTTCCAGTACTTCAAAAGGTCCCACATATCTTGGGGCTAGCTTGGAAGTCTTTCCAAATCTAATAGAGCTTTTATGAGGTTTGACATGCAAAAGAACTTTGTCTCCCACAACGAATTGTCTAGGAATTCTCTTTGCATCAGCATAACTCTTTTGGCGATCATTAGCTTCTTTCAACCTTTGCCTAATTAGCTTGACCTGTTCTTCCATTTCTTGGAGCATCTCTGGTCCTAAAATGACCCTGTCTTCTAATCTATTCCAACTGATAGGGGTCCTGCATTTTCTGCCATATAGAGCTTCAAATGGTGCCATTTTGATAGTTGACTGATATGAATTATTGTAGGCAAATTCTACCAAGGGTAAATATTCCTCCCACTTATGTTGCTGATCCATACAATACATTCTCAATAGGTCTTCTAAGATCTGATTAACCCTTTCGGTTTGGCCATCCGTTTCAGGATGATAAGCTGTGCTGATATTTAGTTGTGTCCCTAATGCAGAAAATAATGTCTGCCAAAATCTAGATGTTATTCTAGCATCCCTGTCAGAAATGATTTTCTCGGGTACACCGTGTAGACGAAATATTTCTTGCACAAATTTCCGCGCAACTATAGAAGCTCCATCTGTCAAATTTCCTGGCATGAAATGTGCCACTTTGGTGAGTCGGTCTACTACCACTAGTATAGTGTTGTGTCTATTTCTTGTCATTGGCAACCCTTGTACAAAATCCATACTGATAATTTGCCACTTCCAATCTGGTATGCTATGGGGTTGTAATAACCCTGCTGGATGTTGATGTTCAGTTTTAACCCTCTGACATTCGAAGCATCCTGCGACAAACCTAGCTGCATCCTTCTTCATTCCCTTCCAAAAATATAGAGGTTTCACATCTGCCAACATTTTGGTTATCCCAGGATGGCCTGAGTACGGTGCGGAGTGAATTTCTTTCCAAATGGTTTTCCTTAATTCTGATGAGTCTGGAATGTACATCTTGCCTTTAAATCTCAAAAGTCCATCTTCTTCTATCTGGAATCCCTCATAATTAGGGTCCTGAGAGTTTGCCAGGAGGGCTTCTCGTATTTGATTATAGTAGGTATCCTCTTTTAGTTTTTGCAGAACTTGCATTTTGAAGTCGGTGTGGATAGTTGCCATAGCAGATATGTGTCTTCGCCGACTTAGGGCATCAGCTACTTTGTTCTCCTTGCCCTTTATATAGCTAATCTCGAAGTCATAGTCGGATATCAATTCCATCCATCTTCTTTGTCGTGCATTTAGGTTGGGCTGAGTAAATAGGTATTTCAACCCTTGATGATCCGACTTAAGCTCAAAGGTCTTTCCCAGTAAATAATGTCGCCACATTTGTAGGGCATGTACTATCGCTGCTAGCTCGAGGTCATGCGGTGCGTAATTCTGTTCGTACTGTTTCAGCTTCCTAGATTCATAGGCCACCACCTTTCCTTCCTGCATTAATACTCCTCCTAGTCCATCTCCAGACGCATCTGTTATTACTACAAATTGTCCATTCGGATCAGGTACGATTAGGATTGGTGCAGTCGTCAATCTTTCCTTCAAGGTGTCAAATGCTTCCTGGCACTTCGCTGTCCATTCGAACCTTTTTCCTTTTCTTTGGAGAGACGTGATGGGATGGGCGATTCTAGAAAAATCTTTGACATATCTCCGATAATATCCTGCCAATCCCATAAAGCTTCTGACCTCATGAACATTTTTAGGTTCTGGCCAACTCTCAATTGCTTCTATTTTTGCTGGGTCTACTGCGATTCCCTTATCAGAGATTATATGCCCTAGGTACTGCACTTCTTTCTGGAAGAAGGTACATTTCGATAGTTTCCCATAAAGTTTATTCTCTCTTAGCCGCTGAAGAACTATTTGAAGGTGTCGAAGATGCTCTTCCTCATTTTTAGAATAGATGAGTATATCATCAAGAAAAACCAATACAAATTTATCTAGACAATCTCTGAATATGCTGTTCATCAGATTCATAAATGCAGCCGGAGCATTGGTAAGTCCAAAAGGCAATACTGTAAACTCGTAATGTCCATATCTGGTTCGGAAAGCCGTTTTATGAATATCTTCCTCTTTTAGCCTGAGTTGATGGTACCCTGATCTTAGGTCTATCTTGGAGAACACTGCTGCCCCTTTCATCTGATCAAATAGGTCGTCTATACGAGGTAGAGGGTATTTATTTCGGATGGTAAGCTTGTTCAGCATCCTATAATCTATACACAGGCGAAGAGTTCCATCCTTTTTCTTTACAAATATGACTGGCGCACCCCAAGGTGAAACACTGGGTCGTATTAAACCTTTATCCAACAATTCCTGTAGTTGAGTTTTTAGCTCCATCAACTCCACAGTAGTCATCCGATAGGGTGCCTTAGAGACTGGTTCGGCTCCCAGAACCAAGTCGATGGTGAAGTCAAACACTCTTCTAGGTGGTAACCCAGGTAGCTCTTCAGGAAACACGTCTTGGTATTCCCGAAGGTAAGGATACTTATCAGCAAAAGTTTCTTCTTTGAAATCAATTTCCATTTCCCCTTTCTGACTCTGGGCTTGCATTATCATATCATCATGGTATGTACTTTCTTTGTATTCCCTAACTTCTTCCATTTTGACCGCAAATATTTGGCATCCCTTCCTCTTGTTTCTTTTGAGTTGCATGGCTGATATTTGTCGCGTCTTGACTTCTCGTTGTACCCCATGTATTTTTGCAGAATTTCCCAAATCATCCATACATTCTACAATTTTGGTATAACAGTCTACCTTTGCCCTGTGCTCCCTTAGCCAATTCATCCCAATGATTATATCGTAGGATCCTAGAGGCGCTACATACAGGTTAACCTCTGTAGTGAAGCCTGGAAGTTCCACCCTAGCTTCAAACAGACACTGCTCTACCCGAGCTCTCGTCTGATTAGCGTATTCTACTACCCAAGAATTAGCCATGTACCCAGTTCTTTTTGGAAATTTATACAATATCTTGGGTGATATAAAACTTTCTGTGGCTCCTGTATCAATTAAGATGGTTACGGGGTTTCCATATAGCATACCTGGAGTCTCTATAGGGGTAGCTTGATACTCAGCTTGACGATTGTCAACTGCGGCATGAATTCGTTGTTGAAAGGCCGTTTGTTGAGGTGGTAAGGGCTTTCGCTGTTGCTGTCCTTGCGGGTTCTTGAGCGGACACTGGTTGGCGTAATGCTCGCCTCCACAATTAAAACATCCTCCTGGTGGTCCTTTCTTTTCGGATCCCTTATTGACAATGTTTTCATCCTTCTTGCCATTATTATTGAAATTGTTCCTTTTGTCTCTTTTGGTTTCAAATCTGTTATGGTTATGACCCTTCTTTTTTTTTTTTTTTTGTGACGGTTCCCACTTGCCTTTGTTGCGCTTCTTATCCCGAAAAGAATCATCTTTCCTTAGCCTCTGTTCTTGTCTAACTGCCTTTTCATAGGCCTCATCCATTGTTCGTGGGGCCAGAACATCTACTTGACCTCCTATCCGATTATTCAATCCCATTATAAACTTCCGAACTCGAAAGTTTTCATCTTGCTGATACAGGGGAACATACTTCAACAGACGAGTGAACTTCTCCCAATATTCATTAACTGATAGGACTCCCTGCCTCAAATTCTCAAAGTCTAGCAACTTTTGGTCATAATATGTCTGCGGAAGCCATCTTTGACGAAATAATCGTACAAACTGCTCCCACGACACCTCGGCTGCTGCCATATCCATTTCCGCCCTTTTGTTTTCCCACCAGGTGGCAGCCTCTCCTGCCAACTGATAGGCCGCCCAAGCTGCTTTTGAATTATCCGAGTAATCTCTCAACTCGAAGTATTTTTCCATCTCCGTCAACCACGCCTCTGTGGAATCACCCGATACAGAGCCCTCAAACTTAGGGGGTTTGATTTTCTTCATATCCTAGGCTAATTCATCAGCCAATTTATTTTTCTTGTTTTCTAGTGTCAAGGTTTTCGAAGTTTCCCCTTGCTGTTCGCTATGGTTTTCCGTTCTCTCATCACTTGCCACGTGATGCCCTTCCACTTTTCTTTCCAAGTTAGCTAACCGATTCTGGGTTGCATTCATCAAGGCTAATAATTGGTCCAGTTTAGCCATGGGGTTATCATTTTGGTCCTCTCTTATCCCATTTCCAGGATTTTCCATTATGATGATATCCTGAAGATACATTAATGACTCTAATTAGTCTTATTGTTTATTTATTTTAGACTTGATTATTTGCACAACTCATCTAGTTTTTCCTGACATCAAGACACATTTGCATTTTTAAAAGTAATTTTACAAAATTCGGTTGATGCAAGCAAAAATTTGTATTTATTGCTTAAATATGGATCATCACGTCCTGTGCTTGATCCTTACAAAAAATTTTTCTATCACATCATGTGATTTACTTATACAAAATTCTCTATCGCATCCTGCGATAATTCTTTTATTTTAAAATAGTACAAAATTTCCATCATTCCGATGGTAGATTCCTTATAAAGATTACAAAATGTTTAGTATTCCCATACTAGTCTCAGTTCCATGATTAAGGTTCAGTTTCACTAGCTCGGTTGGACTTCTCTTGATCATGAAGTCCGATGTGCGGAAGAGGTCTGTAACCCGAGGTTGGAGTTGTCTCAAGTTGGGTTTTCAGTTGAGCATACTTCTCGGTGTTGGTTTTGATCATTTCAACCAATATTTTGACTTTCAGTTTTTCTTTTCTCAAGGCCGTCCATTTCTTCCTCTCCTTACGGAGTCTTTTTAGGGCTTCAGCCATCGTTTCAGTATCCGATGGGAGAGAACAGTCTGAATAGTCGTAAGATAATCTGATCTTCCACATACGGATAGATATCGGGTCACGGACCTTCTTCCGAGGTGTTTGTCGTATCAACACCATCCTGGAACAACATCAACAATTGTTTTAGTTCCCTAAATCTGCATGCTGAGCCCGAGGTTCAGTGGCGAACCCGGTTGCTCTGATACCACGTGTAACATCCAACTAATCTACGGTTAAGAAGAGTTAACTGGTAACTACCTTCAGCTGAACTGAAACTAATTGTTTTCAAGGGATCAAGAGTTTTCCAATGTTTCTAACTGATTTTTCAAAAACAGTTTCAAATTATCATGAAATAAATAACTACCATTCTAGGGTTTACATACAACGGTTATCTAAATTTTCTACATCTAGCTTGCAGAATTCAACTAAGCAGTATAATTTAGCAATAACTAACAAGTAACGATAATTTCAGCTAAAAGGACATTGCTCAAAATTCAAGATGAATATTATTTCAACAAATAGTAAACATTCAGATCTTTGTACCTGGAAATAGAGCGAGAAGAAAGATTTTGCATTTAACACCATCTTCATTGGCAATACTGTTCAGAAAGGAAAAGAAATCATCATCAGGGGCTTTACCGCCCAACCAAGACCTGCTGGTCTCCCGAGTTTCTTCAACTGAAGAACCCGCCCTTCACGAGGTCAATTAACAAGGATCAATTGTTATCAGTTCTCTGAGCCTGATGTCCACGAACCTATACCACTGATCGATCCTTCCTCTATAGGTACCTCCTATCAGAAGAATCATCCTGATCAGGGTATATCTGGCCATGGAAGCTGACATTGCCAAACGGGCATCCACCTTGGCCAAGGATTTTTAAATTAATTAATTTGTGGCATCACTGTGCCGTCAGCACGCATCCTTGCTCGTTAAGTTGTACTAGGTATGTTTCAGGTTTCTATATTCAAGAATAACAAATATTCAAGTTCAAGTTCTCACTGTTATTATTAATTTCATTGGTTCAAATAAGAATTTATCGCTTATCCTTCAGGAAGAGATAATGTTCAAATCTGATAGAAATACCCTACTAGTCTTCGCGGATACCTAGATTAGGGTTTTATGTTTGTAATAAAATTGTTCCAGATTTATATAAAGAAAATATATATAGTCTCACTTAAATTTTTGTTCTCGAGAACCGTCGTGATCATCAAGAAAAATTAAGATTAAGGTGCACGCTAGAAACGCTACTACTTCATGGAATTGACGACGCTTTATTCGTAATTTAAGACGCAGTGGAGCTCCCTTGGCCATCGCTATTGGATGAAGATAGTGTGGGGTAAATAAAATTGCAAAGAGAAAAACGCTGTTTCAAGTTCTCACTACGGAACTAAGATCCCGCTAAGGAAAGAATAGATGGCATTCTTTGGATCATGACAGTGGTTCCGGGTCAATTTGGACTGACAACAAATATGTAACCAAGAGCTCGTCGGTTTAAGATTGAGGAAATGATCAATATAATCTATAAAGAAGATCAACGCGAATTAATCACATATTCGACCATTATGCAGAAGAAATTATTTAAACAAAAATACCACGCATGAGAGTTGAAAGAGAAATTTGGATATGCACATGCCTGAAAGAGTTATTTGATGTTGCCACTGGCCCGTATCCTGCCTTGCTCGCTTCCCGAAAGCGAATCGCGAGCCACCGGAGATTTCCTTGGAGGAATAGAAGAAGAGAAAGGCGTTGGAGATTTCCTTCGCTTCAGACAAATTTTCCCCACCCGATTCTAGCAGAAAGAACACACAGAACACAGGAAATGACCGAACCCTAACCTTGGCGGAAGATTTTTGGTATTTCAAAAGACGAAGGCCAAAAAGAAAAAGACAAAAGTTCAGATGGAATGCCTTTTCCCAGAGGAGATCGATGTTTAAATGGATGCCCTTTCGCATTCCCCATCGTGCCTTCTTGAATGCAGACGTTATCATGCAAACCGATGCCCTGGAGATGCGTTTCAGGTTTCCATACATTGGCTCTCTATCTCTCTTTACCCCCGCGCCAAATACTACTCATGCGTTTTCTTCTATTTAGCCGCTTACAATATTTCGCCTTCCTTAGATTCGGGTTTTACTTTTATTTTTAAGTCTTTAAAAGTTGTCATCATAATATTTATAATTCCTTATAAAGTGAAAATATTAAAAGTTTTCTTTTCAAGGTTTATTATTTATTATTTATTTTACCAAGGCCAAGATCCTTTTGAGACCTCGTTTGCTTCCCAGAGTTTGATAACAATCGGATCCTTGTCAACCGTGTCCTCTCCCTGATGACGGTCCCTTTTCTTTTCTTGCGTCGATGGTCCTGCAATCACTTGACACCAAAAGCTAGAGTTAGACTATTCTTAACATATTGCTTCTCATTGATATACGTAACAACATCATCTATAGTTGTATTTACGCAATTAAATAATCATCCATCATTTTATTCATTTGCCAAGAGATAAAATAAACTAGAACAATAATTAAATCCTTTAATTTATATTCATAAGAAGGATAATGTTTCAATAATGGAGATAACGACCATGTCATCAATACCATAACTTATTAAGTTCTAGGGGTTAGACATCCTGCGTTATCTAGAAAAAACTAAATTTCCTGATTGCACTGCAATTAGCTATGTATTAAACAGATCATATTTTCCCCAGACCATGAGTAGTTTAAATGAAATATGGTAGATGAAAGCCCTTACACATATTTCCTTTTAAATTATTAACACACAATTAACAGTCAAATTATTTGAATCAAGACTGACTTGAAAGCTATTTATTGCCATACAGTTCTTTCAGCCATTCAAGGAATCCAGTCAAAGAATCCTCAAATGAGCACAGGTTAGCAATAATTACAGTTTGGCAAGTTGATTGAAGTACCCAAGAAACTAAGTGAAAAGAATGCCTTTAAGAGCTTGAATTTCTGATACGTGGCTTATTTTCTCTCTTTCACAGATTTTGTTGTATTCATATCAACTCTGATTTTGATCGTATTATTCCTGATGCAAAAGTATGGTACAAGTAAAGTGGGCTTTATGTTCTCACCTATAATGGTTGCCTGGTTTCTTCTAACTGGCATAGTTGGTGCATATAACATATTTGCATATTATCCCAAGGTACTCAAGGGATTATCACCTCTTTACCTATTTCATTTTTTTGCCAAGAGCCAAAGATTAGGGTGGACAATGTTTGGAGCTGTTTTCTTATCCTTAACAGGTACAGCACTGCAGATTTATGATATTCAATGCTCTTATCCATGTGCACATATCAAAACAAATTGATGACATGAAAATTTATTAAGCCAATTTAAGATATTATTGAGTCAAACTAACTGTTTCCCCATTTTATACAGGGCTTGAAGCTATGTTTGCTGATATGGGCCATTTCAATAAGGAATCCATTCAGGTTTATTGTTTCTTGTGACATATATGATTCAAGATAGTAATGACTCTTCTATGCTTACAATTAAAAGAAGGTCCACTTTATTTTGCAGCTTGGTTTCACTGTGGTTGTATACCCAGCTTTAGTTATAACTTATGCTGGACAAGCAGCCTACCTGATAAAACATCCAGAAGACATAAGTGATGCATTTTATAAATCAACTCCAAAAAGTCTGTTTTGGCCAATGTTTATTGTTTCAACTTTGGCATCCATAGTTACCAGTCAAGGAATGATAACAGCAACATTTTCAATCATAAGGCAGTCAGTTGCATTGGATTGCTTCCCACCAGTTAAAATAGTCCATACATCTAAAGTTCAAGAGGGGCAAATTTACAGTCCAGAAGTCAACTACTCTCTCATGGTTGTGTGTCTAGCTATTCTCTTAGGCTTCAGAAGCCAAGAGAAAATTGGGAATGCCTATGGTATGTAAATTTTCAATTCTTCTCACTCATGCAGTAGAATATGTTTTTAACAATGAAAAATTATGCTTCATGGTTTAAATGAGAACATGATCCATTAAGACTTAAAACTTGGATTATAATGGCAATGATCTAAATCGTGCTATTTTTGCTTGTAGGAGTTGTTGTGGCCTGGGTAATGCTTATGACCACTTTCCTGGTGGCCTTGGTTATGATTGTTATCTGGAACACACATTTCTTACTGGTTCTTGCCTTTTTAATGGTATTTGGATTTATAGAAGGAGTTTTCATGGTAGCAGCCATGGACAAGGTATCAACAGGAGGTTGGGTTCCTTTTGGAATTTCAGCACTTTTGCTGGTCATTATGCTTTCATGGTACTATGGAAGGCAGAAGAAGAATATGTATGAATTGGAAAACAAGATAACTGTAGATACTCTGAATGCATTCCTGTCTACAGCAAGAATCCACCGTTCACAAGGAATATGCTTCTTTTATACAAGTCATACACATGACCTGCCTCCGATCTTCCTCCACTATATTAAAACTGTAAATTCTCTCCATCGATTTGTAATTATGATAACAATAAAGCTTCTCCCTGTGAGCACCGTTCCTCTTAAAGACCGTTTTGTTGGAAGAAAACTAGGCCCAACAGGGATTTATAGATGCCTGGTGCAGTATGGTTATGGAGATGACTTGCATATGGGAGGAGAAGAGTTTATTAATGGTGTTATTAGAAGTTTGAATTTCCAAACCCCGGCTTTAGGGTTTCAAAAAACTATGGATACTACTAAGAATTCAAGTTCAAAAGAAATCTGTTCTCATGATTTGGAGGTGATTGATAGAACTGAAAATTGCAAGCCAGTGTTTGTCATGGGAAAACCCAGATTGAGAGTAAGCAAGAAGAGCTCATGGATTGAGAGAATGATGATAGATAATCTGTATAGATTTCTGGATAACAACAGTATATCATCGTTAGACACCTTGAACATCTCATCGTTTAGTTTTCTTCAAGTTGGTATGGTTTATGAAATTTAATTAAGGTTTTAAATGTAGCAAGCCAATGTATCTTGTTTAACGAATCAGAAGAAACAATTTGCATATACTCTGTAAATGTGTATGTATGCATATCTTTTCTAGTCTAAATTTTTAAAGAAAAAGCTGGTGTCACTTGCATTAGCTCTCTTTACTTGTAGTTTTACCTACCTTAAAACTTGAAAGGGGATTCATAATTGGGTATGAATGCCCATGAAAGATAATGAAAAAGTAATAGCTTTAGATTAAACATGGCTGATATTTTAGGCTGCATTTCTATATCCTGCTGGGTGGCTTTTTAAAATATCCGGCAGAGATATTTTAGGAGCTCTTTAAAATATCCAGTTTTTTAATAATGGCGAGTTTAAAACTTCAAGTTTTAAAATTTTGGGAATTTAGTAGTCTTATGATTATTTATTAGTAATAAGGAATGTTAAATTGGCCTGAAGGGTAGTAGAGTTGGCTTGGGCAGTGGGTTTGCTCCCCATTGGTCTTGGGTTCAACTTTGCTCCTGGGTTTAAGAGGTGGGACTTCTTAAACCCAAGGTAAGGGCTGCTGGGTTGGGTTGTGGGGACACCTTTGTAGTAACAAAAAACATAAATAAATAAGGAATGCTAAATCTACAATTATATAGTTAAATGTCAAAAATATTGGCAGCTTTTTTCCCAAAGACACCTACTTAAATTTAAAATCTAAAAAGTAGGGGCTCCTATTTTCATGCCCCTCAGATTCTATTTTGTCTATAGCATAATTTTCTTCTTCTCAAAGAACCCTCTACTCTGCAAAAGTAGTTTCTATAGCAGCTTTATGAGACCCTTCTTTAGGGGGTCCATCAAGAAAAATGGGTGAGAAACTAATTACTATGATAAATGTAAAAGAGTTGAGAGATATCCTTATTGTCAGTTTATATTAAAATTGTTGTGTGATAATTCATTAATTTATGTATATTTTTAATAGTAAAAAATACATATCCTACATTTTTTATTTATTTTGATAGTGTTATTTTTAATGCAAAAATTAGTATGTAAATTGATGTATTTTTGTGTGGAAGTTTATAAATAATTTGATTTTATTTTCACACATCTCCAAAGATCAATTTTCTTACTCATTTTATATGTTATCTCATCTCAAGTCAAATCCAAGGATTGCAAAACTAACCCAAATTTGTTTTACAAATAATAGAAATGATTCTTGAATTTTAAAATTTAAAATTTAAAATTGGGATTGTTTTCCACCTTTTTAATTAGTCATTATGAGCTAACTAAAGAAAAAATGTTTCAAATCCATGCTAAGTTGTTATATAAATCAACAAACTTTATTTCATTTTGATCATTTAGGACTTATTTGGAACCTTAGACAAAGCAACAAGAAACATCCTTGTGATCACTTTGAGCCCCTATACTACATCTTTCAAAGATTCAATTAGATCTCTTCTATTGTTCAGATTTCTCTATGAATGTACTTAGAGAAAAACCTTCTAGGATTCTTAGGCAATTCATGAATATCTCCATCTAAACTTAAAGAGTAATTACCTGCTCCTAACCATGCATGGGTAGCCATTTTCCTTGGTGGTGGTATATTTATGTTTTAAGTAATGGTTGTAGATGGTGTGACTATTGTTCATATTAGAGGTTGGGACACAAGTGTAGTTCCAACACTTAATAATTAGGGACTAGTTGTAGAGTATGAAAAGTGAACCACTATGAAGGATAATCGAATCCTTCAAAGATTCAAGTTTCAAACCTCCACTCAAGTAAGTCTTCAGGTAACTACAACCTTCAAGTTTAACTATTAATTTTAATTGAATATATGTGTTTTAATAGGACACACAAATTATTTGAACCCTTTAGGCTTCAGAAACTGAAAGTACAAAGCACAAAGGTTTCTTGGACAACCTGGAAAGATCTTATCCAGGACTAATGTGCAGCTATTAGACAACAACACATCACGTTAATGTCCCATATGGACAAAAACTGAAAATTATCACAGAGAAACTCATAATACTAGATACATAATGTTTTGAACGTGAAAGTATAAGAAATATGGTTGTACAAAAATTATAGAGTACAATAAATGAAAATGACAAGAAAGAGTTTAGAATATTATTGAAGAAATCCAACAAGGTTGAAGACTCCCTCCAAGCAGCTCCTTCACTTGTGCCTACACACACAAGACCAAAGAGAGGGGTTGGGTCTAGTTGTATAGGAGTTTTCCTCAATCAATCCCCCATTTTGGTGTTCTCTCCTCCACGAACAACCTTACACAAGATGATGAAAATAGACATAAAACAATATAAATAACAATATGCTAACTATAATAAAGATAATATGATCAATAGAAAATGTCAAATAGTTACCACCTTCAAACACATAAGCAAACTAGCTTGCCAGTGCAATGGAGGAGTGGCAAGAGTCCTCAAGATGAAAATGACTTCTTCAAGTGATGGAATAGAGTTCTACAAGATTTCACTGTGATCGTAGCTATGGTGGAACAATGGAGTTGTAGGAAGCTGTGAATGGGAGAAGAAGAGATAAAAAGGAGTTGTAGAATGCACACGAAGGGAGGATTTTGGTCCCAAATAGAATGCCCAAATGATTCTTGATGAGAGTGCAAGTTGGTAGAGGAATTACACTACCAATATGTGGCAAGTGTAACATCTCAATGACTAACATAGTCACAGATTTTTGCGGGATAATAACACAAGAAAAAATGTATGCATGATATGCACCTTTCTAAGTGAAAATTAGACTTAACCATCAAGGAATTGGTCATGCAAGGTGTTGAAGGATGGATTAGGTTGAAATATTGGAATTAAAGAGCATAATTATCTTAATTGTAACTAAAGGGGAGGCGTATGTAATGTGAAGTTGCATAGGATGCAATTAACGATATCACATTTTCCCCCATTTTAGTGACAATATATGTTCAAGAGAAGATGTGAACTAAAGAAGAAAGAGGAGAGCAGTTTATCAAGGATGTGAACGAGAAGCGAAGTCTTCTATCTATGTGGAGTTTCCCCCAAGGAAGAGACCTGAGTTGATTCTACATAAAATGGTTAAGTTGCATCACCATTTAAACATGTTAGCTACAGACAAAGATGTTAGGTGAAGAGTGAAAATTAGACATAAAAAAAAATAGACACAAGACAATGTTGATATGTATGGGTAGCAAGTTATGTTATGCTAGGGACCATACGACAATCCAATTGGCTTGTGATTGCTACAAACTATGTTGTAGGACAACTGTAGAAAAGAGACATAGACATTCATAAATACAAAGTCTAGCCGGGTTTCCCCATGCTAGATGATGGATAAGGCAACTGGATGCAAACATATTTCAAAAAAATCATAAAATAAGAGATCTATAATATAAATATGACAACCCCCCCTAGAATTTGGTTGTCCTATAGAAAGGAGCATAAGTTATTCTAAGGAGAAGAAAGAGGGATGTTGGCTCATGAAAACATAACTAGATGTATTCATGGGATGCCACCTGATAACATATAGCACATGGAACCTACAACATCAACGAAAAGAAATACATAAGAGAGACAAGGGGATCCTAGTATTTAAGGTTAGTATGATTCATATCAAGATCATCTGTATATAATTGTGTATGAATCACCATCATATCCCCAAATATTGCAGATCATGAAGAAGGAGCACATAAAGAAAAAATAGAAATAAAATTTGGGTCAACATGGAAGAAGGCCTAAATTCCCCCAACACTTTGTATCATCCCAAAATGTTAAAAATCAAAGTACAACAAAGAGAACTATGATGATACAAATAGAAGAAATGTACGATAGATTTATCATCTGTATCCGAGTACCTACGAAGGTATCTTGTGTCCTCCAGAAGAGACCACAAACATATATAATCAAGTACAAGGGAACATGGAAAAACTTGCAAACTCTAATCTAAAGACATGAAGGATACTGCTCTAGTCAATTATTCCCAATTCATCCTCCTCCCAATCTTGATTATAGGGGGAAGGAGGTCAAGCTTGCAAAGGGACAATGGAAAAGGTAGTACTAGGCGTCTTGCTTGTAGTAAGGGCTAGAGATGAGGCTAGCTCAATATTCCAATCTACCAATTCTTGCAAGTCAAGTGTCAATGATCTTGTAAAGGTAGTTGACAAAGCCAAAATATCCTCCAAAGAGTTGAACATACACTTCTTGGAAGAGGAGTGTGGTGACTCAATTGTGTAAGGAAGCTAAGGTAGCGGAACAATGTCCTACACTAATCTTGAGAGAAGAATAATGCAAAGCTTTTATAGATCTTTAACAATTAAAAAAACTTAAACATAAATAGACATAAATATCATGCATACCACAACATAGTGATTTACGTGTGGAAAACTCTTTCGGGAGAAAAACGTCACACTCCAAAAGTTTCCCAATATTATCCAGAAATTGCAAATATTACAATATACTTGCAAAGCAAGCTTCTCACAGGAGTATCACCACTTAGAGATCTAGAGGCAACACAACCACTATTAGACTTTTAGAGTACATCACAATACACAGTCATAATACAACACCCTCATAAAATAGGGTTTCCTTCTAGGACAAGTCAAGCTAATAAAATATTAGTCATCAGATATGAGACATAATGATGAATAGTCTAGATTTACAATAATAAAGTGTATATAAAATTTGGCTTCTAGGGGCGCTACCCTTGAGCCCCCATCAAGGCACGTTGCCCCCTAGACCCCTTGTGGGTGGGTAATCCCCCCCTCCCACACCGGCCCATCATTATTGGATGAACAATACCTTATGTATCAACAATACCTTATGTAATTTGCAAGGTTGAGACACATTTTCTTAACAAATATCCCACTTGTTGAACACCTTGAAAGGACAACAAAAGGGTGTCATCATCATCTCTTAATTGCTAGGGGCCAAAAGGCCCATAGTCTCTGAACACCATCTAAAATTATCTGTGCTCATAGGCTTAGTTAAAGAATCAAAAACATTCATCAAAGTCTCTACCTTAACCAACTTCACCCTGCCATCTTTGACCATATCTCTAACAAAATGGTAATGTACATCAATGTGCTTCGTCTTGACATAAAATGTTAGGTTCCTAGGTAGAAATATCACACTATGAATATCACAACAAATTGTCACTGCACCTTTTTTTATTCCAATATTTGAAGACAAAATCTTATGCCAAATGACTTCTTTACAAGCGTGATTAGCTGGTGTATACTCTTCTTTAGTAATGGACAATAATGGACAAAGCAACCATAGCCTATCACTTACTCATCGAATTAATTGTACCACCAAATAAAGTAAACACATTTATGCACATGTGGATCTTCTGCTATCAACATCACATGCCCAGTCTAAATCCATATAACCATGCATATCAAGGGAAATCTCATCCTCAATCATATTATTGTGATAACATAACGAATAATTTGAGGTATTACAAAAATATCTAAAGACTCTTTTAATTGCATCCCAATGAACTCTACCAGGATTAGACATATATCTGGAAAGAACTCCCACTACTTGGGCAATGTATGGTCTAGTACAAACCATAGCATACATCAAACTTCCAACTACACTTTGGTAAGACACCTTGCTCATGTTTTCCATCTTTGATGGAGATGTTGGACAATCTAAAATAGATGACTTTGTTCCAACTGAAACAGGAACACACAATGGTCTACAAGCCTACATATCAAACCTCTATAAAATTGAGTTGACATACTTTGGCCAAGCCATAACTTTTTGTTCACTCTATCTCTTTTAGTTTCCATCCCAAGAATGTGTTTAGCTTCACCAAGATCTTTCATTTCAAATTTAGTAGTAAGTTGAGATTTTAGTTCTTAAATCATGTGTTTCCCTCTACTAATAAATAACATATCGTCAACATATAATGCAATAAATAGGAAACAATCACCACCAATTTTATAATAAACACAATGATATGATTTAGAATGCTCAAATGTAAAAATCAACACATATGTATCAAAATTCTGGTACCACTTCCTAGAACTCTGTTTTAGGTCATATAAAGATTTCTTCAGTTTGCAAACCAATTTACTTCTACCTTTCACCGCATAGTGC
>VDFB02059542.1:0-11104 GCA_007258455.2 Sequoia sempervirens | reverse complement strand
AACATACACACACAAACCTTAGAACTGTGTAAGCTAAGTCATTGTTCTGGTTAAAGGTAAGTCATCCGTAGGTTTGACTAGTATCATTAGGAGTCGTGTCTTCTTCTGAATATGTAAACAAGTGATGCTTGCCAGTATAACCTTATAAATGATAAGTTCTGGTTAGAGGTGGATATGTGTATTTGTACATACGAATACGATATGTACAAGTACCCATAAGTACATTCATGTCGATACAAACGTATTAAGCAGGTGGATATGCCATACGTATGTGTCGATATAAATGTATTTATGGATACTTATACATGTAGTATATATACAGATATATATACAAGTATACATACCCACGGCTAACGAGATAAATGAATTATATATTGTAATGATATCTTGCCTCTGAAATTATACGAATTCATATATATTAATTTACATGTTTAACGTATAATGTAAATGAATATATGTGTATTAGTATAAAGATAAGTATTTCAATATATTTAGTATTATATTAAAATATTAATATAATATAGTTTAAAATGTATATAATATTATTTAAATTGATATTTTAAATAATTATACATAAACTATATTATATAAGTATTTTAATAGAGTATACCAAATATATTAACAAAATCAAATGAAAAGAAAGTTAAACATTTGAAACACTTTTATAAAAGGCGAATGTAAATCATAAAGAAAATGGAAATTCGCGAATTTCTCTAAATCGCGGATTTCTCAAATGAATCCGTTGAAATTCAATTCTGAGCTTTAGCAAATGCAACATATTTATTTTGAAAACGTCATTTAAATATTGAAGATTTACAAAGTCGAAATAAAGAAGAAAAAACGCGAAAATGAAATAAGGAAAATGAAAAACGCGCAGGTAACCCGCGCGACTAGGGCCAGACGTCTGAAAATGGCCGATTCATCTCTTGCTTGGTGAATAAAATGAAATCTGTACGCCATTTGAGCAAGGAAGAAGTCAGAAATGAAACTTGGCATTTAACCTAACTGTAAAAACGCGCCAGTTGAGAGTTGTCACGTTTTTAACAGTCTGAAACAAATTCGAAATGAAATAAACTTCTTGCTGTCAATTTCTCCATATGCGTTTTGAATTATTCTCCTCTTGCTGTCAATAAACTGGTCGAATCATCTTCAATCTGATGACTAAGGGTTTCAAGAATCCGCCATCTATCATTTTGACCATTTCTGGGCACTTTGCTGTCAATGAACATGCCTTCTTAAGTGGAAAACTGTTTCAATTCGGCCCTATATAATGACGCCCTTCCATTCATTGTGAACTCACCTTTTGAGAGCAATCTGAGTTTAGTGTTTTCATTTCATATCCATTCCATTGTATTGCCTGAGTTTTTCCATATTGCTGAGTTTGATAAGCACAGTAAATTATTTCCAGCATTTACCAGTCACAGTGAATTAAGTCATTTGAGTTTAAAGTGAGGTATTTGTATAGCTGAGTAGGAATTGAGTGGTGGAAGCACGTCTGTGAGAAGAAGTTATAGGAGTTCACTATAGAGTGAAATTCTTTCATAAAAGAAGCCATATTTAGCTGAAACCTTGAAGCTTATTTGAAGGAGGATCTAGAAAAGCAAATTTGGAAGGAGAAGCTATAGAATCAGGCATGAATCTTCCTAGTTTATAATTTTTATTGAAGTATTGTTTCCATTTTGATTTTGTGATGGCTGATTTCAATTAGTTCTAATAGAGAAGAACTGTTTTGATGAATAATTAAAACAAATCATTTAAGAAGAAAATGTGAAAAGGATTCAATGATTAGGGGAATTGTGAAAAAGGGAATATAGGAGTAAAAAGCTTAAGGGATTAGAATGTTTCTCTTGCTTTAGAACGAAATAATGAAAAAGATAAAAGAGAAGGATTTGTTTGCATTTTAAAATGGTTTTTGCATGTTGTGTATGATCTCTATATGTGGGAATACGTAAACATACTTATTAGCTACTAGGATCGAGATGATGGCAGAATCAAGTGAAGTCTTTTAGCTTAAGTTATAGGGATAACTGAGACAAGTTAAGTACTCCTAGGATAAAGAATTCCTAGTTAGGAGGAATTGATACAAGACGCTTGAATACTGTTTTCATTTCTAGTAGGTTCGTATGATTGCAGGATGTCTGGGATGACGAATTCATCCATTGAAGGACAAAACCTATGCGTAGAGTAAGGAAGCCTTAAGTCAAATCGGCCCTGAGTAGTGTTTATGATAGATGACCTTCATTCGAAGTATTGAATGAGAATACTTTGGCCAAAGTAGTGAAAGGTACAACGTCCACCTAGTTGTGAGATAGTTGAGACTTCACTGTCAGTTCATTGTGATCCGAGTACTAGTTCGTGATTGTGAAATAGCAAGGTACTAGTTGTGTAGGACACAGCACTATGCTCAGTTGGTAATCGTTAAAGGATACCCTACCAATCTCTTCTTCGAAGGGAGGGCCGTTCATTGCAAAATGATCATGCGGGGGACCGCATTATAAGTCCGTGGTTGGCGGAAAAGCGCCCGAGTGATGTTTCTCCTCCACAGCGAGCGGCCGATGTACCAAGATTTGAAAGGACGGATTCCTGGACCTTCTTACTTCTATTTGTGCAAAAGCTTACGAGCTATGTATGTAACTGTATTCCTTTTTAACTTTGATTTATATTTGCAATGAAAATGAAATTCATGAGGAAACATATTGTAACTTGTACATGTTTATCAATAAAGAAAGGAAGAAATTTATTGTAATATCTTTGTTATATGTTACTTTTACATGTTTAAAGTGAAAATGGGAAAGTTTTTAATTTACGCGGAATTGGGTCGTGTAACAACTCATCCGGACACTTTCAAACGCTGCCGACGGGCGTAATGGTGAACCCTCGGGCCGAGTAAGAAACGGCACACCGCTAAAGGCTCGGAGACATTCCCCGCATCCAACGCATCGTAATTTATGACCTCTCGGTAGTGTCTATTAAGGGCCTCAAAAGTAAAAGCTACCGCTCTGGGTTGTAATCAGAGGTCATTTCGACAAAAATTGAACTTTCACCCAAGTACCCTACTTTGATCTCTGATATCTGGAGCTGGGATGACCCGATTCAGGCACTATCTGTTTTAACGGACAGCTAGAAGGGCCCATAAGAGAAGTCTCTGGAGGTGATGAAGCAAGAAAACTGCTTAAGACCTCAAACCTGGGCGATGATAAAATTACCGCTCCAGACTTGGCCATTTTCCGGATATCTTCACTTTGCAGTATTACACTAAAGACCTCGCACGTACGAGCGACTGCCAAATCCCGAAGGCTGACGTCTAGGCTCGTTGGATAGATAAAATGATTACGCTCAACAGCTGTGAAGACTTCGAACGCGAACGGGCTCATCTGACAGGCCTAAAGGCTAGGCGCCTCTGGACTGTGAAAATACACTGCAAATCGTTTGTTGTTTCGCCCGTGAAATTACGTGCTTGGCAAAATCTCCGCCACGATCACCTGGAACGTCGGATTGACAAGAAGAATGGTGCATCGCGGAGCTAGGCTAGAGTATTACTGATGTTAGGAAGACTCTGTCTGCAAATTTCACCATCTGGAGGATCCTTTAAACCAGCGCCCCTGGCCTGTACTTGCACTGGGAACAAACGGAGAAGCTCAAAAACGTGAAAACTCCATTTTAAGCTGATCTTTGGATGACTGCCACCGGAGTTCTGAAACTCGGATGACTGCGTTTGATATCTCGTTGGCTGAGCAGATTAATTGTGAACAAATTGAATGTATCAGCTATTCAGAAATGCCAAGATTTACCCCCTCCTTAAGATGGGCGCCCTCAGGCTAGAGGCGCGCTTTTGCCTGAAAAAGACAAGTTTCTCACCTCTGGAAATTTAGGGATTTCAACTTCTGTTGCTGTTTTCCGGAGCTGAGAGTCTCGGAAAACTTCGCTGGATAGCTCGACGGATAGCCAGACTGATTCTGAAGAGATTGACTAGATGCTTGAGCATTTTAAACAAGATCTTGACCTTCAAAAAGTTGGGCGCCCCTGGGCTATAGTTGCGCTTTTATGCTTTTTCCTGAGAAATCTTCATATATTAATCACTGAAAACTCCGTTTCGATCATTGAAATGACCGTATGCAATGTGAATTACTGTCGTGACATGCTCCTCCATCGTGAAAAGCTCCATTCTGAGTCTCTGCTTCAGGTTCTGTTCAATATAACTGACTTTGACTGACAAACTATTGACAAAAACTCCATGCTTGATATTGCTCAAAACCGTGTCTTACATCATTTTAGCAAAATTTAGACTAATTTATGCAAAATGCCTTGATGAAGCAAAAATTTGGTTTGGGTACAACAGGGAGTGATAGGAGGAAATGAATAATCCTTTGACAAGAATGAAATATTTAAAGATGTGATTATCGAATTTTATTGATCTCTAACATTCCTAATGCCTCTTTGAGAAACACTTTGAATGCAAGACTCAGGTTTAAGTGCTTCCACTAAAAAGGGGTCATTACAGCTTTAGGCAGCCAAAAGCAAAATTTAGGGTTTGTAATCTCCAAGAGATTTCTCTCAGATTTGATCAAGCTCTTCAACAAATTCATCAATGAGCTTAGAGGATTTGTCAAACGCCAGAAAATGTAGATTGAACAGAGACAAAAACAAGGGAAACGAAGAAAGTTAAAGGGAAAAGTTGAAAATCGCGAAATTTTGGCCAAGTCTGAAAGGCTTAGGTGCCTTAATTCAAGGAGGGCACTTTTCTTCTCATGCCTTAGTAAATTTTTCATTCATTCGAAATTTTGTCAAAACATCTTCATCTACCAAGTTTCAAGTCTTGTGAAATCAGTCAAATGCAGGATCAGAGGTTGGTATGAGGTGTTATTCTTCTCAGATTTGATCAGGCTTGCCAGATTGACATCCCTTCAGTCATAGTTGTTCATCAATTGGCGAAAAACAGTGCTCGAACAAGAGGTACTTGATGTCGGAGACACGTAAAAGCTTAAAAGTTGAAAATCTTGGAAAATTTTCTTGGGCACCTTATTTCAAGGAGGGCGCCCAAGTCAACTTCAGTTAGAATTTTTTTTAAAAACGTCTTCTCATATGCATGCTTTGGCTGCCCTATTTTTTAGGAATTCTTCGAGTTGATGCAAACGAAGTTAGATATTTTCGCATGATGGCATTGGCTCCTAAATTTTAGGGTTTTTGCATGAAAACACCTTTTGCTTCCAAATTTTATTTAAAGAGGCTTTGGGCATCCATTCTTCATTATTTTATAGGTTGACATCCAGAAGAAGAAAGCTGCCTTTTTCTTTTCATCAAGATTTGAAGGCTCAAACGAAGTGATTTTTCAGCATTCTTCGTGGATTCGAGATTGGGAAGCACAAAAGCTCCTTTTTTAGGGTCTTTCTAGGGCATCACTTTTCAGAAATAGGTGGTCAAAATTTTCAACTTTCATCGATCTGGGTCTACTTGTTCTTCGCTTCTCTTGAAGATTGGAAAATTTTATAATTTTCAAGAGAATTTACTTTTTCACACATGCCCAAAAAATCCTCTGAGTTTTGAAAATCTAACGATCTGGGTCTCTTCACAACGAGATTGTTTACAAAACCCAAACCTTGGCTTTTTTTGGGGAAATTTGCCTGCAAGCTGCAGCTTCTACTTCTTAGAGGATCTTTCTTTTTTGAGAAAAACTCAGTTTTTCAAAAATCTGACAATCTAGGTCTCTTCACAACGAGATTGTTTACAAAACCCAAACCTCATATTTTTTTCGAAAATTTGCTTTGCGGCTTCTACTTTTTAGGGGATCTTGCATGTTCTTAAAAAAATCAGCTTTTTCAAAATATGACGATCTAGGTCTCTTCAGAACAACATTCTCTACAAAACCCAGACCTCACCTTTTTTTGAAAAATCTGCCTTTTTCTGAAGAAAAAATCAGCAAAGCTAGTTTTAGCTTTTGTGCAGAACTTGTCCAAACATAGGTGTGTTCACAATCAAAAATCCATTTTTTCAACATGCAGTACTCTCCAGCAAAATTCAGGACCAAAACAGTATTGTACCATGATTTCCTAAAAACTTGTGAAACCAACTTGCATCATGTGTCTCCAGTGCCAAATTTGTGTGCTTTGGAAGACGCAGGAAACATTGCAGTCAGGAATCTTGGTCATTCCAATTTATTTGCAGCAGCTGCCATCCCCATCTCAGTTCAAAGCATTGAATTTGTAATTGCTTGTGTAAAGCATTACAATCCATTATACGAGAAATCCAATCAGCAGATGGGCGTATTCTTCGCAGCCTCAAACCAAAAGATGTTGAAAAATGTTTCTCAGTACCACCATGGACAGAAAACTTAGTCATCTCCATTAAAGAATGTGAAAAGGTGTGGAATGAGCAAAAGGATAAATACCGGAAAAGAGTTGCACAAAATTAGAAAAAACAAAAACAGAATATATTGCCAAAGAATGTTGGACGTGGTGAGTTCAAGGATGAATTTGCAGCCATGATTACTTTGCTTAACCGAGTCACAGGTCAAGCAGAAGCAAACAAATTTCAGCCTTGAATGTTTTACATCATTTCCAAGATTGTTGACAAAACCGAGCACTATGATTGGCCAGCTTTGATCAGTGATAGTCTCCACCGTCAAATAACAAAATTCTTCAAGGCCCACGAATTTCATATGATCTCTTACCTCATTTATCTAATGGCCTTTCAAGGCAAGTTCAAAGGTTTGAATGTCATTGTAACTTTGGGTGTGCAGCATGTGTATAATCATTACCCGCAGTTACAGTTTCCAGAATCAAAACATCATTACAAGCGAGTGAATGATGCATTTTTTATGCATACAGTGTGAGATCTAGACAAGGAGTTGCATATCCGAATTTTAGCAAATGCCAAATTGGCAATGGCGAAGTGGGTTGATTGGTTTATCCAATTTACCACATTCTCCTACATTAGGGTATATGGCTTCTCAGGTCATCCAATCATGCTACCGAGGTATCCAATCGATGAGATGGTTTTCATGGAATTTCTGAGGCAAATATACGAAGTTCATATCTTTCTATGTAACAAGCGCAAGGCTACCTTCAGCTTTCTAGTTGGAATGGGTATTTACAGATGTAGATCATCAGCGGATGCTAAAGTGATGGGTGATGAAATTTCAAAATTCAAACTCAAGTTTCTCAATGAGAAATGCTCATATGATCCTCAGGGAGTTTTTGCAGCTCGTGTTGGGCAGAATCATGCACATGTGCCTTCAATTGAAGATTTTTGGGCTAATTGTTCTGATGAGTTTGAAGTGCGTGAGGATAGTTGCAGCATACGTACTTTACAGCAAGTGGCTGATTCTTATTAGATGATAATGGGGATGTCCTACTTCCCACGTATGCCTGAGATCAAATCAATTAGCAATCACTTCCACAAGTTAATTGGTCCGATAAAGAGAGCACTTCAAATGAGGAGAGAATGAGCCGAGTTGTCAAAAACAGTAGGTTGTTCCTGAACAGTAAATGGACACAGAAGGTAGCCATTCTAGTTGCAGAGCTACCAATAGTCCAATCATCCCTACCTTCTTCTTCCAAAGCGAAAACCAAAGTGAAAGCTATGAGCATTCCTCCAGAAGGTTCGAAGATCAGTAGAATGTCAAGGAATTTAAGAGAAAAGATGAAGTCTCCTGTTGCAAATCAGCAAGAACAAGAAACAAATACAGTTGAAGATCTAGTTGAATCAGCACCTCAAGTTGAAACAATGCCTTCATCTCTTGTTTCTCTGAGGCCTTCTCCAATTCACATAGATTCAAAGCCTGATTCACTAGTTCGCCATCTCAACACCAACTCATTCATCAAGAGTTGATAGGACTAGAGCCAATCCTCCCAGGGAAGTTAGTAAAGACTCTTCGTCTTGGCTTGAGAACATCCTGGGTAGGAAGAGGAGGAAGCCTTCTTATTAGTTAAACTTTGCAGATCTTGATAACATCTACCAGGACACACCAATGAAGAAATTTAAAGATCAAGTTCACATGAAGAAAAATGTTGATAGTGAGATGATCATTGAGATTGTTGCACCTCCGAAGGAAAAAAACATAGAAGAGGTTGAGATTGATGAATTCAGAGTTGTCAAAGCTAATCTCAGTAAAAGCACTCGACATACAGATGTGAACTTCTTTGAGGTCACTTCAGATAATCTAAAGGAAAGAGTATGCAAAGATGGAGAAGATAAGGCAGCCCTCAAGGCTAAGATTCGGCAATTGCGGCAGCATGTTTCCAATCTCCTTCATGGTACTTCATAGGCTACCTGGTTGCTTCCACAGGTTTTACAGTCTCCAGCAGATTAGCGTCAACTAAGTCAGTTGGTTATATATGGGAAGCACATGCGAGATTGGATAAAGGAGTTCATTAGCAGGGGCAGATTTGTACTTACAAAGTTATACCAATTGAGGTATAATTCCCATGATCTTCATTCAGGGATCCAGGATTTTGAGCAGGATATGGCAGAAGTGAGACCAATGCACGAAATCATCATTTCCGACTTGAGGACAGCATATGATTCAGTTGATACAGAAGCACATAAGAATATTTTCGCTTGGAGAGAGCAATACCTCTTCAAAGTAAAAACCTGTGAGAGCATATCTGTAGAGTTGACTAAATATAGACTAAAGGTTGCTAAAGTTCTCAAGTTCATTAGCGCATTTGTTTCTCAGATCCCTTGTTCATACCTTCGTGATGATGGCACTTACTTTGATCTTGAAGAAGTTCATACAAAGTTCCAGAATCTCGTCCGAGGTAGTTTTGGTAATGATCCTATTGCAGCCCAAATGAATCATGTGGTCACAATGTCAGCAAAATTTGATAAAACAGCTGAAGAAATGCGAGAATTCTTGAGTTCAATTGCAGATGATGAGAAGATGCTTGAGAAATAGAATATTATTTTGAAAAGTATCACTGTGCCTGACAAAGAGGCAATTAACAGCTTCTTGGCGGAGATGAGTCATCAAAATATCAACGAATGAGTCACCAACAAAGATTTCCAAGAATAGAATTAAAAGCAGCAGTTAACTTGATGTCTTTTCCAAGTTAAACTGACTGTCCTCATTACATGCATGTCTATTCTTTGGAAATATCAAAATGTATAGTTGGAACTTTGCTTTTTAATCAGTTAACTGCTTTTAACTAATGGTTAGTGGTCAACTTTTGTTTAGATTTAGAAATAAAGCTTGCATGTTGACAAGACTAGTTGCTAAAAACAAGGAGATTTTAGGATTCCCTACTCCTTTGTTTCTGTATAAATAAGGGCAGCCTTACCCATTTATTTTTTAACCGTTATTGTGATAACAAATTGCTAAGCTTATTTTGCCTGCTTTGTTATTCAGTGTTTGTTCAACTTTTGTCTATGTATTTTGGTTGATCACATATTGTAAGCCTACTTTGCTACAATCTGCTATCCCAGAAGCGTAATTGCCATTAGAGAATATTGAAAAATAAAATCTTATGCCCATCTTGCTTGGATCTACCGTCTCAGTTATTTTCAGTACTTTCATCTTATGTATTTGCTTGTTTAATCTTTATTTCAGCTTACACCCCATAAGTACAATGAGTCTTCAGGTGTTAGCTGAGAGCGGGTTTATTTAAGTTTTGTGTTAATCAATCATTCCTTGTTTACTTCTAATTCTCAAGCTCTGAATTTACCTGAGTTATTAGAAGTGTCATTAGTTTAAGCCTAGTTGTAGTTGAAAGTTTACAAAACCAGAGAAAACCTAAGCTACGACGCAAAGAGTTTTATAACCTTGTGCTCTCAACTGAGATAAAAAGATTGGCAATTAGTTTAGTATTCCTTTTTAAGCATAATCAGCAAAGAGGGAGCTTCCCCTCCTAATTTGAAGAGCAGTCTAACTGTACATAGCTGTCCATTTCCAATCCGCATTCTAGAGGTGCAAATTGAAATGCCAACAAGTTACAAAAAAGGTTCCAGACTAAGCCCACTACCAAACAATTAATACTGGCTTTGAATAAAAAAAGGTTCTAATAAGCAACCAAGAAAACCTAATTTTGTATAAATTTGGTGGATGATCTTTGTGTGCCAACTACAATAGACCCATGCTCATACCAGTTGAGATGAATCCAAAAGGAGGGAGACGCAAAACTTTTCACTTGCAAGTGTTCTATGGCATCTGCCATTGAACCCCAAGACACTATTGATTATGATACTCCATGGCATGCTGCAATATGATACTCGGAGCACCATATCGATATGACCACAAGGCTGTTTTTCATCACTTTCACAAGACCTATTGGTCGCAAAAGAATGGTAAAGTGTATAGCTTTATTTCTTCTTATGTCAGACCTTTACTTTCTCATAGGCTTGTTGCCCAGCAAGTTAATATACATAAATTTTTTCCTATTTATATCAATTTGTTGTACCCAAAACCAAAATTTTTGCTTCACTAAGGCATTTTGCTTAATTGAGTCTTAATCTTGTTAAAGTGATGTCAGAAGGTCGTTTTTGGGGTTTTTAAATACGGAGTTTGTGTCAATGTCATGTCAGTCTGTTACTGAGGAAATTTAAGAAAAGTGAAAATTTGAAGAAAAATCATCAAAATTCTCTCTGGAGAGGGGAGCACATTTTCAAAGGGGCGCCCTACCTTTTAGGGGCTCAGATCCTGTTTTTAGGGTTTGTCACCTCCAGCAGACATTTGTCCGGCATCACGTCAGCTTCGCAATGGACTATCAAGCCTGTCAAACGGACCTTTTTCGTGCAAGTTACCGAAGATACAGCGCAAAACGAGAGGAGAGCTAGAATTGGCTAACACTGGAAAAAAGAGCAGCTTTTGAAAAAGGCGCCCATCTTTTTGAGGTGTCAAATGTAGGTTTTTGACTAAATGCCACCCAAGATGTTTATCTCACATTTGTTCAAGCTTCGCGACGCATCCGTTAGTGGGTGAATCTGAGTTGCAGAAGTGCCTGAGCCAGAGGTCAAACATAGGGTCAAATCTTGGTCAAAATATCAAGGAATGAGCAAAAGAGCACTTTTTCAGAAAGGCGCCTGAGCTTTTCAAGTCTCTAATGCCTTCTTTTTGATGATCTCAGATATTCAATTTGTCCGTGTTACGTTCAGCTTTCCGTTGCTTGTCTCC
>VDFB02059541.1:120000-145904 GCA_007258455.2 Sequoia sempervirens | reverse complement strand
GGTTATGGGAGAGGATTACGCCTGTTCAGCCTATGTTGAGGGTAGCAGGTGCCGGACTGGCGGAGGAGTAGCGACCACAGAGGGAGAGGAGAGGATGGGAGCAGCAATGACTAGAGGTGATAGTGGTAGACAAGGGGGGACAAGAGGAGCCGGAGGGGGATGAGAGAGAGCAGACAGATAGAGCAGGGAGGAGGAGGAGGAGACATCAGAGACGAGGCTGGAGAGAGGGTCGGCAGCGGGAGAGGGGGCAGCCACAAAGAGCTCAGGGGGAGCAGAGGGTGGACAAAGAGGGTTGGTAGTAGGAGAGGGGGCAGCCACAGAGAGCCCAAGGGGAGCAGAGGGTGGAGGAGGTGATGGATGTGGATGATATGGCGGATGTGGAGGTGGTAGGCGTGAGGGGTGCGGCAGAGGAGGGGAGGAGACAGTTTGTGGTAGGATGACATGGACAATCACGGTGGTTGCGGGTGTGGCCGACTGTAGAGAGTCATGAGGCTCATGAGGAGCCAGAGAGCAGAGAGGAGGAGGAGGTCACCACGACACCGATTCGTGGTTGAGAGACAGGGAGAGGTGAGACAATTTTGGGTTCGCCGGATTGTGGAGGACTAGGAGGAGGGACAGGAGCAGGGGGAGAGGGTGTAGCCAGCAGGTGGGGAGGATGAGATAAAGCTGGTGGTTGGGGAGGAGGGTGGGGAGGATGAGATAGAGCTAGTGGTTGGGGAGGAGGAGACAGAGCAGGTTGTTGGGGAGGAGGATGCGATGGATGTGGATAGGGATGCAGCGGTGGAGGATGTTGCAGCAACAGAGTCATTAGCTTTAGTTCCTTATGTGCTGGAGGATCCCAATGTGCAGGCGAGAGGAGCAGAGGTGAGAGTACGGATGGTGGAGCGGAGAGTGAGGACTCTTTAGGCCGATCTGGCCAGAGTAGAGCAGGAGTCATTGAGAGATTATGAGGACATGATTTTTGAGCTGGGGGGAGCGGTGGAGGAGAGAGACAGGGCACGGTCAGAGGTGCAGAGGATACAGGGGGAGTTGACTAGTGTGACATGGGACCGTGACAAATTGCAGGCAGAGGTCATGGTTTTATAGGCCAGGGGGGAGCCAGAGGGGAAGACAGAACAGGGACCTGATTAGGGAGAAGGATGTACTAGTTAGCAGTCAGGAGATCTCTAGCGGGACTGGGACGAGCTTTAGGATAGGGTATATTGTCTTGAGCAGGCACTTGGAGTTATGGGGTTGATGCAGGAGAGGGAGGTCGTGGCAATAGAGTAGGCACAAATTATGCAGGCCGAGAGGGATGCAGCACAGGCATAGGTACAGGTGATGAAGGCAGAGAGGGATGCGACACAGACACGCATTCAGAGTGAGAGAGTAGTGGCAGAGGTGGAGATACAGCCATTACAGAGGGAGAGATGAGGCGGTAGCAGAGGTAGTGACTCTCTGGAGAGAGAGGGATTTGGCAGAGTTGCAGACATAGGCTCTCCACAGGGATAGAGATGTAGCAGTGACTCGGGCACAGGGGGCTGAGAGGGAGAGATGCAGCAGAGATGCAGATGCATACCCTACAGGCAGAGAGGGATGTCGCGATGGCTCGTGTTCTGATAGGTCAAGGTGAGGGTGGGAGGCCAAGAGCAGATGTACAGATTGTGGAGAGAGAGGGATGCAGCGGTGGCACGGGTAGTGGCTGTGGAGGAGATGAGGGATTGACTATAGGCAAAGCTGGCACATCATTGGTTAGCTCAGAAGGCCTGGGAGCAGGAGATGAGAGCTATCACTAGGGATCGAGATAGGTATCGACATGAGCGGAATTTTGCTCGGGTCCAGGTTGTGGAGAGAGAGGATAACATGAGAGAGGCAGGTTTTTGGATGGCTGCATATTATGATGCAGTTCTCATAGTGGAGATTCTGTTATACCAAGCAGACACCTCAGATGCCAGTGCCATCTCAGTCATTGGGGACACAAACACGTGGTTACAGTGATTCACCAGGTGTTTCACCAAGTAGAGGAGCAGGACCTGAGTCTCCATAGTGATTAGATGTGGGGAGTTCATTTGGGAGGTGACAGGCTACTGAGTTTTTGACAGATGCAGGATAGAGTGTGTAGGATTTATTGACAGAGATTTTTATATCTCTAGATTTTGTATTTTACTATGTGATGTATGATGGACATGTGACAGATATTATACTATTTTGATATGGGACAGTTCTTATTGGCATCATGTAGTATGTTTCCTTGTATGATGGGTGATTATATGCATGCGTATATGGTATGACTTGTTTATGTGGATGGATGCATTATTTATGCTCATATGTTGATTTATTTATGCTCATGTGTTGGTTTATTTATGCTCATGTTTATGATATGAGATGTTCATGTGGATGATTGGATATGTGTTCTTGTGGAATATGAATAATCTTATTGATGCATGGTGATATGATATGTGCATGGTGATATGTTATGTGCACATGTGGGATCTATGATGATTTATATATATGGATGCCTAGTTGACTTATTTGTCATGTATGTATATATGTATGATAGATTTTGTATGAACATGTGATGTATTATGTGGCTTACACTTTGTGATGTAGGTGGCGATGTATGTATGGACCTAACATGTGGTGATGCAGGTGACGATGGAGATATGGAATAGTACTATTGTAATTTTATAGGAAATAACACACGACCATAAGTGCCAATAGGAACTGACATGATAATGGGAGGTGAGTATGTGGTGATTATGAATATGGATGTCATTTGGCATTTGTCAAAAAGTATTAGTATCCTGAGAAGAGTGGAAAAGAATGGAGGAAAGTATTTGCACAACTAGAACCATAGGGTGAGTGTTAATGCAATGATTATGAAAATGCAATCCTAATTCAATTTTCCATCTTTGGCGCACTGGTTTTTGCTATAGCATAAGACACGATACACTAAGGTATGGAGGACCAAGGTAGATTAGTGTCTAATGCATGAGACAAACACGCTAGACAAGAAGGTTATCCCAATACCTCAAAGTCTCGAAGACCTTGTTCAGGTCCGGTGTTGAGATAAACACAAGCACAAAAGGATGCCCCGACATAACACAAGACCTCGAGGATCTTGGTGGGTACTATGTGGGACAACCAAGAAGACATAATCAAAGAAAAGATCAAAATATACCCCTATGTGGACCAATCAAAACATGCCATAATATGATAGATTATGGCAGCCTTGATAAGTGATGACAGGGAGCCCAAATGATAAGCAAAAACCCAAAGCATCAAAAGATCGCAATCAATTTCAAATGTCCATTGCCATAGGATCAAGGGGATAGATGGAATTGATGAGGTCTGTTAGGAAGGATGTATCCTAATGAGACCTATGATAGATACTAAGCGAAAAGATCGATATGATATAGGATATTCAAAATTGATTAGATTCATTGGTACAAATGGGTTTTGTTTGTTAAGGACCAGTTAGATAAAGGCATAGCTTGATGACACAACACAAGGGAGACAAGACACAACCTAAAGACCTAGGGGCTCAGGGGCCGATCAAAGATTAGCCTTGCCTATGTGAAAGTGCAGAGCCCTTGTAGTTCAATAAAAAAATCATGGATAAAGCTGAAAGAAAACAATGGTGAATGATGATGAAGGACACAACACGTGATAGACAAATGCCCCAGGGGGAGGATCAAATGACCAACCTTTCCTACGTGAAAGCACAGGGGCAATGTAGTTCGATAAAAAGACCATGGATAAAAAGAGAAAAGGGACTAGTGAACACACAGTGATGGAGGACCAAACAAGTGGCTCCAAAAATGCCCTGGGGGCAGATCGAATGATCAGCCTTGCATACATGACAGCGCAGGGGCAACGTAGTTCGATAAGGGATGAAAGCATCGAGACCTAGGTGGAGACCGACATGATGGATGATCTTACATGATGACATGGACCGACCGACAAAGGGAGCGAAAGAAATAAGCTCAAAGTGGGATATAAAGAAGCTCAGGATGAGGGATAGGGAAGGTGGGTCATCCAGTGCGCAATCAACAAATACCAGGCGGCCTAGGCTGATGTGGGTGGGGATGATAGTGCAGATGAAAGGTCAAAATAACTAGGACATCTGGTAGATAATGAGTAAGCCCTCTATGGATGATGTCTATTGACAGGTTTTCACCATCGATACTTATCCAAGGCACCACCAAGAGGTGGTCTTCACCATAGGATGGGTTTATTTTTTGCTTTACTATTTTTGGATTTTTTTGTCACTTTTTGATTTATTTATTTATTTTTTTGATTTTTTTGATTTTTTTTGGATTTTTTTGATAGGGTAGATCAAGCGAACTTAAGCCTATAACCTTTTCAAATGGAGAATATTGACAGGTTCGTCAAGGGGATCTCCTTCCAGAGTAGTCAACCTGTAGGCTCCATATCCATATTTGGCAGTTATGATATACAACCCTAGCTAGTTTGCCTCAAATTTGCCTTTCTTGTCATGGTCTTGCTAAGTGTGCTGGTTTTCCTTAAGAACAAGCTCACCAACCTGGAATTGCCTCAGGTGGACCTTTTTATTGTAATGATGTTTGAGACAATTCTGGTATGTTTGTAGGTGGTCATAGGCTCTTATTCTCCGTTCATCCAGTAACTCTAGCTGTGCAAGCCGTGCAACGCGAGCATCTTCTTCGCTGATAAGGTTCTTCAAATAAATTCTCAATGAGGGGAGGTCAACTTCGATTGGTAAGACGACTTCAGCACCGTATACTAAAGAGTATGGGGTGGTGCCTGTTGGGGTGCAGATGGATGTACAATATGCCCAAAGGGCGGGATGAATATGTAGGTGCTAATCTCATCCAGTGTTATTGACAACCTTTTTGAGGATGCGGATGAGGGTCTTGTTGGTTTCTTCTACCTGACCATTACCCTGAGGATAATAAGGCGTCGACCAACGATGCTGGATATGGAAGGTGTCATAGAGGTGTTTCATGGCTTGGTTTTTAAAAGGTTTTCCATTATCAGAAATGATGGTGGATGGGATACCATATCTGCAGAGAATACGGTAGAGGATGAATTTGGAAATCTGAGTACCGGTGATTTGTGAGAGTGGCATTGCTTCCACCCATTTGGTGAAGTACTCAGTTGCGGTGATGATGAATGTATGGCCGTCGGATGATGGTGGGTAAATCTTGCCAATCAAGTCGAAACCCCATTGAGAAAATGACCATGGTGCTAGGAGAGGCTGAAGATCTTATGCTAGAGCGTGGATCAAATCCGCATGTTGTTGGCATGGAAGGCATTTCTTCACAAATTCGCAAGCATCATGTTCCAGTGTAGGCCAATAATATCCAGCCCGTAAGATCCTTTTGGCCAGAGCCATACCATTTGAGTGAGCCCCACAAATACCACCATGTACTTCTGTTAGTACTGTTTGGGCTTTGGTCTCATTCAGACATCTCAGGAGGATTCCATCATACCCATGATGATAAAGCGTATCACCAACAATGATGTATCGGGAAGAATGATGGATGAAGGATTTACGTTGGTTGCGTGTAAGCTCTGGGGGTATGGTATTATCATGGAGGTAAGTGTATATGTCTTGGTACCACGGGGAGGTGGGACCTACAATATCGCACACCATGTCAGTTTCGGGAACATCATATGCAGGGATTAAAAGTTGTTCAACAAGAAACTCACACTCTGTTCGATCCTTGGGCATGTCAATTAGGGAACCAATAGTGGCCATTGCATCTACTACTTTATTATGCACCCGAGGGATTTGGTCAAACTGTATGAAGGTGAAATATTTCTTGATATCATCCACCATGCTTTTATAGGGTAGCAATTTATCATCTTTTGTGAGGAATTCATCATTAACTTGTCTAATAACCAGCAAAGAATCCCCAAAGACTTTCAAATGGGTTATGTGCCACTATTTTGCAATTCTAAGGCTGGTGAGGAGAGCTTCATATTCTGCCATATTGTTGGTACATGGAAACACTATCCTGAATGATTTTGGGATGTAGTCGCCTTGAGGAGTGACTAATAGAATTCCTGCCCCTGATCCACTATGAGTGTATGAGCCATCAAAATATAACGTCCAAGCCGGTGCTTCTGTCACTGTGTAGATTTCTTCATCTGGGAATTCAGTGTCTAAGGGGTAAGCATCTACCAATGGTGCTTCTGCCAATTGATTAGCAATAACCTGTCCTTTTATGGCTTTTCGCTCCACATACTCTATGTCAAATTCACTAAGCAGCATGACCCATTTGTCCATGCGGCCAGTCAGAGTGGTTCTGGATAACTGATACTTCAAGGGATCAATTTTAGCGATTAACTTGACCAGGTGACTGAGCATGTAATGGTGGAGTTTCTGTGTACTGAAGACTAGTGCGAGGCATGCTTTTTCCATAAGGGAGTAGTTTAACTCATAGCCAACTAGTGTTCGGCTGATGTAGTAGATTTTTCTCTCTTTGAGTGACTCATCATGTTGCGCCAATAATGCCCCCAGTGCGACTGAGGTAGCAGAGATATAAAGAAGGAGGGGTTTTCCTGGAATAGGCGTTATCAAAATCGGTGGATGAGCTAAATATTCTTTAATTTTATCAAAATACATTTGACACTGTGGGATCCATCGGAAGGTGGAATATTTCTTCAAAAGATGGGTAAATGGCTGACATTTATCTGCGAGCTGGGTTATGAACCGACGGATGGACTGCATCTTTCCCTGGAGGCTTCTTAACTGCTTTAGATTGCGTGGAGGTGGCATGTCCAGAATAACCTTTACCTTGGTAGGATCAACTTCAATACCTCTGTGAGAGACTATGAAACCCAACAATTTCCCTGATGTGACCCCAAAGACACACTTTTTCGGATTCAGCCACAACTTATAATGCTTTAACCGCTCAAATATCTTTTTCAGGATGGCGGGATGTTCTGCTCATGTTCTAGATTTCCCTAATAGGTCATCAACATAGTCTTCCATGATGATATGGATGAGGTCATGGAAGATGACCGTCATGGCTCTTTGATATGTTGCCCCCGTGTTTTTGAGACCAAAGGGCATAACATTGTAACAAAAAATGCCCCAAGGAGTTGTGAAGGTAGTTTTGTGTTGGTCCTCAGGTGCAATGCGAATCTGGTTATAACTAGAGAAGCCATCCATAAGGCATAACATTTCATGTCCTGCTGTTAGGTCGACCAACATGTCAATGTTAGGAAGAGGGAAATCATCCTTTGGGTAGGCTTTGTTAAGATCTCTAAAGTCTGTGCAGACCCGAATGTCTCCGTTTGGTTTGGCAACCGGAACTATATTGGAGATCCATTCATAGTAGTCAACCGGTCTGATAAAACCCGCATCCAGTAACTTCTCCAATTCCTTCTTGACTAACAACACGACTTGCAGATGCATCTTGCAGAGCTTTTGCTTGAGAGGCTTGGCATCAGGGCGAATGTCTAAGTGATGAACCACTAAAGCAGGGTCTAGGCCTGGCATGTCTAAGTATGACCAAGCAAAATTAATGGTTCCCTCTTGGAGTAGCTGTACAAAGACCGAATATTCTTGCTCTAAGAGTGACTTAGCTGCATAGGTGATCTTAGGATTGTCAGCAGTTCCCAAATTAACTTCTTGCGTCTCTTCAATCAGAATAGATGATCGGGTAGATAACTAAGTTCCCATAAGGGGAAGATGAACATCTCCATCTTCTAGCGCCTCTTTGAGGTTTTCGCCATCAGATGCATCCTTTATTTTTACTTTATCCAGGTCAGGAAGTGCCTCAAGGAGGTTTTCACTAGATGACCACTTTTTATTTTTGTTACTTTTATTTTTGTGACTGGAGTGTTCATCCTCCCCAATCCCATAAGGTTGACATACGTGTCCGTAGACATACTGATAGGTGTTGTATTATGTAAGTCCCAATCAATGAGTTCAGGGTGACAAAGGGATAGGCTAATGGTGCAAAAGGATAGGCATTCGAACATGGACGATAGGTCAGTGTGATAGACATCATCGTATTTGTGTATGATAGATTCCTCCTCGGGTATCTCTTCCAATGAGCCATCGTCCCTGGTGATACTATTGGAAGTGTTAGATGATGTTGCAGGGCTTTTCTATTTTTTGTCATACCCAATGCCTACTTTCTTTGGTAACTGTGGTGTATCAATGGGTTGTAACTGCCCTTGTTCCTCTTTTCCTAGGCCTCTTCCTTGATAGTTATGTTTTTCCATGAACTTTGTTGGCCAAGGATATTTTTCCTAAAAATATTTCTTTAGAGGAGTTTCTAGTTCGGGCTCTTCCCAGTAGACCCATTGGCTTATGTCCTCCTCTGGTGCATCGATCTTGACACTCAGAGATCTAAAAGTGGTAGTAGGAATGTTTTTACCACTGAAGGTGATGATCTTGTCTTCCTTTTGTGTGGCACGTGAAGGTTGACCGTACTCGTGCGGTGACGGTGGCATGGTGGCTACGTTGAGACCCGTATGCATTTCATATTCGCCACACCCTTTGTCGATGATCTGGACTTTGGTGACTAAAGGATTAGTGGTGGAGGATGGAGAGGTTATCGCAGTGGATGGTGGATTGGAGGATGATGACTGAGATGCCCCCATTTCAACCCCAGGGCAATAATGCAAATGGGGAAAAGATGCTTCTAAAGTGCGGCAGTATTTGAATGGTTGGGGGTTGGCATGGATGGTGATCTATTGTCCGTTGACAGGGAATTTCAGGCATTGATGGTACGTGGAGGGGATGGCTTGCATAGCATGGAGCCATGGGCGGCCAAGGAGGAGATTATACGGTAAGTCCAGATCAAGGACATGACAGGTAGTATATTGGAGCACCGGTCCCACTTGGATAGGAAGACTGATGATTCCTTCTGAATTTCTCTCTACATTGTCATAAGCTTTGATTGTAATGATCTGGTTGTTTAAGTCCGCTTAGGTATATCCCACCTATTTTATGAATTTCAAAGTACATAAATTGAGGGCAGAGCCATTATCTACTAAGACCCTTTTTATTTTATGGCGGGAAACTATGACTTCGATATGTAAGGGGTGGTTATGGTTGACATCGATGTTTGGAATATCATCTTGACTGAAGTGCAGGTGATGAAAGAAAGCCAAGTGTCCCACCAAAGCTTGGAATTATGTGGGGTCGATGTCATTTGGCACGTGGGTTTCCTGCAAGGTTCTATTGAGGATGTCTTGATGTACCAGGGAAGACTTAAGCAAATCCAAAATGGATATATGTGTGGGGGTCTTCCTCAGGTGATCAAGGATGTTGTACTGAGAGTTTACATGAGTCGGTTGGGTGGGTACAGAGGCTACAAGGATGGTAATGCGGGCTCGTCGTGTAGTAACAACACATTGAGGGTCTTTGGCTTTAACATGTATCATGGATACTCAGGGTTCCACCTGCTCAATGTAATTAATAACACCTTCATAATTGAAGGGCACATTCTTGTAATTCACATTATTTGTGCTGTTGTTTTGAGGATTACTGTTGGAGGTGCTAGGGCCTTGATTATGGTTTGGGAAGGTGTTTTGATAGATCTGCAGTTGAGCATTGGATGATGAAGGTTGACCGGGGTCGACCTTGATATATCCTCGATCAATGAGGTCTTGGACATAATTCTTCAAACCCTGACACTTATTCAAAGAGTGTCCCTTAATTCTATGGAAGTCACAATACTCATTTTCTTTAAACCATGCCGGCTTGGGTTTGGACTCGTCAAATGGCTTGGTGATAGGGTATGTGATGGGGTAATTGATTTGTAGCAATTTATTAAAAACAATACTCAAGGGTTCACCCAATTGGGCGTATTGACGTTTGGTGTTCCCTTGGTTATTTTGATTAGACTATTGGGGAGGACGGGGTGTCCCTTGCGGTACATATATGGCATTAGGTATGGATTTTTGTTGTCTTTGGGATGTGTTAGCCATGTGGACATGTTTAGTATCTGTGACACCATCATTTACTGCATTTTTGTTCTTGTTCCAAAAACGTGGCTTGTCGGTGAATGCCTTTTCCTTATCTTGATTATATATTTTGATGTGCCCTTTGGCAACAAGAGCACGTTCAAGGATGGGTCCCTTTTCTACTACCTCCACGAAAGTGGTGACACAATGTAATCTAAAGTTATGAGCCATGTCAGGATGAGAGTTCTCCACGAAGAGGGTGACCATGTCCTTTTCTTTCAAAGGGGTTTTCATTCGGCTTGCTAGGGCACGCCACCTTTGGAGGTAGTTAGTAAAGGTTTCCCCTTCACGCTGTTTCTCTTTGAGGAGATCCAAGGTATAGGTATCTTTCTCCAAATTGAAGGAGTAGGAGACAAACTTTTCTGACAGGTCAGCAAAAGATTTTATGGACCCCTTTTTGAGGGTCATGAACCACCCTAGGGAATTGCTTGCCAGACTCCGGGGGAACAGGTGCAAGAGATAGTTGTCATTGTGGATAACTTCTTGACACTGGGAGTAAAATTCTTGCAAGTGGGCCTTAGGATCCTTGTTTCCCTTGTATTTGTCAAATTTTGGTATCTCAAAATGTTTAGGAAACGAGATTAATGAGATGGAGGGATCATATGGATACGGGCATATATCTTTAGATTTGAATGATTGTTTTGTAGCCCTGGCTTGAAGGTCCTTGAGTGCGGCTTTGATTTCTAGTATGTCCGCATTGCTCGATGAGTTGGATGGATATTGATGGTAGGACGATGAAGGATCCTACTGAAAAGGTGTCGGATTGTTGAAATACGAGTTTGGATGATTGGATGACGATATGGCTTGTTGGTAAGACGGGGGATTTTGTTGATGCGGGGGCTGTTGTTGTGGGGTATAATATGGATTTGCTTGATAAAAGTGGGGTAGGTTGTTGAGGAACTTGGATGGGACGTTGCATGTTGGTTTGTTGGTATTGAGGGTATTGTTGTGATTGTTGGGAGGTCATATAAAGTGGTTGTTGGGGAAATTGTTGCTGATTGTGATAGTAGTAGTGTTGGGGAGGTTGTTGTTGTGACGTCAAGTGTTGTATGGGCTGAGGTGGGATATTGTGTTGTGGTTGAGCTTTCAGACGCAAAATGGATGCGAGAAAGGGGGATATGGTCTGAGCGATGGGTCGAGATGGATTGCCTTGTGATTGGTAGGGCGGTTTTTGTGAAGAAGCCAAGGTATTATGCATAGGTTGTTGCGGATGAGATGGCGAAGGTAGCGTGGGAGTGTTTTGTAAAGGGGGTTGTTGGGTACTGCTCAGAATGTTCAGCTAGGGTGTGCCTTGTGGAGGTAATTGAGGTGGAATGTTAGATTGGTCAACTTGTTGAGGTGGTAGATTTGTAGTCCCAGGAGGTGGAAGCGATGTGGCAAAGCAGGTGCCCCCAACGTTGACTGGAGGTTGGTTCGGAGGAGGGGGTGTAGTTAACATTAATGGTGAAGGTTGTGGAACACTTTGTGGCATACCATAGGCAAAAGGATTATTGGGATCAGACACTTGAGGTCCTCCTATAGCTAAAGTCGAAGCATGTGGGGGATAGTTAACCTAATAAAGAATAGCATTGCCAAACTCAGGTTGATGCCAACCCTCAACCAGAGGAACATTGGAGAAGTATGAACCTTCTGGTGCATTTTGGGACCCTTGGAGTACGTTAGATGGGGCACCCCTATATTTGGACCAGTCAACATTTGAGGGGGGTTTGACACCATTCTCAATTAGGTGGGCCAAGATTTCTTCCCCATGTTTCTCAAGCAAACGGTTAGTCATTTGTACATTGGTAGGATTACTAAAATGTTCCTCAAGTGTGAGTTCAGGTTGATTAACCATACTCTCTTCACCTTGTGGTGAGTTATTCTGATTCTCAGTGTTAGAATGTGATGAAGTACCATTATGAGGATCGTGAGAGACGTTAGTACCCTTGTTAGGATCTGATGAGATGTTGATTGTGTTTTTGGGATCTTGAGGGTTATTTGATTGGGCATTCTGAGCTTGACGGTCGGCCATTTTCTTTGCCTATGAATGGGTCTGAACGGGCATGAAAATGTGGGATGAGTAGATTAATGCCTTTTTCAAATGATTTGAGTGTGATTGGATAAGGTGTGATTTGGATGGGGTTTGGATTTGGATCAAATTTTATTCGAATATATTAGATTAGATTGGATTTCGATTGGATTGGATTTGGATTGGATTTGGGTTTGGCAAGATTGGATTAGATTGGATTGGATTGGATTAGATTGGATTGGATTGGATTGGATTTGGCATGATTGGATTGGATTGGATTGAATTTGGCACGATTGGATTAGATTGGATTGGATTGGATTGGATTGGATTATTTGGTTGATTGGACAATTTGATCGAATGATTGGTTTTGATAGATTTGGATGATTGGATTGGTATGATTGAATGATAAAAGATGGATGATGAAAGATAAGAGGGAGACCTTGAGCTTAGCCAAAGGAAGTTACCCTTAGCAACCCAGAACTTTAATTGATTAAGAGGATGATCACGACACCGAATCCACCTTAAGATAGGAATGGATTGATTGGGCTGAGGATGATAACTTATGCCACCGAATTCACCTCAAGATGGAAGCAAATTGATTGGGGTTGAAGTTAAAGAATAATAATCAAATTCAAGTGCTAAGGTCAATTTGGGTAACCTCTTTGCAATACAAGGTTAGGATGGTTTGGTTATGAGTGGTATTTTGGTGATGTGAATGGTAAAGATATGGATTTTGTTAAGTGAGGGGATGGACTTTTAAATGGATTAGGGAAAAATTAAAATGAACAAGTAGGTTAAAGATAATTGTGGAGAATGAGTGGGGATTTAGAATGGTTAAATGGAAGCTTGGAATGATGAGATGGAGGTTTAAATGGATCAAATGGAGATTTTGGGAGGCTTAGAGTGAAAAAATGAAGGCCTAGTATGATGAAATAATGGTTGGGAATGATTAAATGATGGTTTAAAGGCTAAACAGATCCAAATGGGGCAATTTCGGGTGTTTAGGAGGGCAAATCCGCACCTCTGCAGTGAAAATTGAGGGCGTTGACAACTTTCTGCAGCAAATCAGGGGCGCTTCCACCTTTCTATAGCAGAATCAGGGGAACTTCCGCCTTTCTGTAGCAAAATAGGGGCACTTCCACCTTTCTGCAGTAGAATCAGGGGCGCTTCCGCCTTTCTGTAGCAAAACAGGGGCACTTCTGCCTTTCTGCGGCAGAATCAGGGGCACTTCCGCCTTTCTGCAGTAGAATTAGGGGCACTTCCACCTTTCTGTAGTAAGATAGAGCTTGGTTTTGATGGTAAAGGCTATGACAAGGACGCAAAATGATAAAGTAAGGCCAAAGTATCAAAGATTTCATAGAATTTTCACAAGAAACACTTCAAGAAAGCACATTCCTATGATTAATATTAAGGGTATGGCTAGGAAAGGTCTTAATCTAGGATGCACAAAGCTTCTAGGGAGTCCTCGATATACTCTCGGTACGTGAGGCACAACCGTGAACACCAGCCTGTCACAAGCGTGAGTTGGGAACCCCAGCGAGATACTGAAAGGCTCGAACCAACTCTTCACATCTATCTAGGTATCACCCTAGCTTTGACGCTCTGCCGATTACGACGTGATTGGATTGGGGCACAACTTTCGTTCTCCCCCCTTTATATACCCCGTCGGTACGCGTGGTTGGAATCGTCCCTTAGGGTGATGAAATCCCCAAGCAGGTCCCACTAAAAAGAACACACTAACCATTTCCAACTACTCCCCAGGCTCACATAAAGTGCAAGGGAAAAGTGAAAACAAATGAATGCCCCCTTGGGTAACACAAGAATAAACAATCACAGCAAGCAATAAAGTTTATTCCCCCTAATTAGACTATGTTCCAAAACAACAAAGGTAATTTTTTTTTGAAAATCTGATCAAATAGATGGTCCTACAAGCAAATGTTAGCTATCCTCTTCTTCGTTCTTGATCAATTACACCCTAATATGCTACAAAACATTAGCAAAAAATACCAATATCCTTGCCAAAACAATGTTAGAGGGTTACTACTTGAAAATAGCAAAAAATGAGAGCAAAAATGAAGCTAAAATGACTATTTTACCTTCCAAACTGTGCTGTTTTGGGGTGCTTCCGCCTTTCTGCAGCAAGATAGGGGTGCTTCCACCTTTCTGCGGCAAAAATAGGGGCGCTTCCACCTTTTTACAGCAAAATGGGGGTGCTTTCACCTTTCTGCAACAAAACAGGGGCGCTTCTGCCTTTCTGCGGTAAAACAGAGGGTGCTTCCGCCTTTCTGTAGTAAGAGGTTAGAGGGCGCTTCCGCCTTTCTGCAACAAACTTTGTCAAATTTTAAAAAAGGAAATTTGTGCCCCTCCCACTGCAAGAAAAGTGTTAGAAAAACCTCCTAAATATATTCCCAACTGCAGCAAACTTGTTAGAAGAAAATAAAACTTTCAGATATAGGGCGCTTCGGCCTCTCTGTAGCAAACTTTATTAGATTTCTAAGAAAAAGGAAAGTTGTGCCCCTCCCACTACAAGAAAAGTGTTAGAAAGACCTTCTAAATATATCCCTAACTACAGCAAACTTGTTAGAAGAAAATAAAACTTTCAGATAAAGGGTGCTTCCGCCTTTCTGCAGTAAGGTAGGGGGCGCTTCCGCCTTTCTGCAGTAAAGCAGAGGGTGCTTCCACCTTTCTGCGGTAGAGCAGAGGGCACTTCCACCCTTTTGCGGTAAAGCAGAGGGCGCGTCCACCTTTCTGTAGTAAAAAGGAGGGTGCTTCTGCCTTTCTACGATAAAACAGAGGGCGCTTCCGCCTTTCTGCGACCTTTTCTTACAAAATACTTAGCAAAAAAGGGGGTTAAATGCAAGAACCCGTTTGTGGGTCCCATCGGGCGTGCCAGAAATGTGAACCTAAGAATTTTATCCTATCTCTAACATGCAAAATAACTTAAAAATGCAAGTGATAAAAGACTAAGGACACCTCAAGATTAGCCAAAAGAGTGATGAAACAATAAGGAAAATGGATAAACAAGATGCAAACGATTTCACCTTCCTTGCTGTTGATGTCTCATTGATTGGCCCTTGCTTGGGATGATTTTGTGTGCTCCTTAGATGATTTCTTGAGTGACTAAATGCAAGATTGTATGTGCAAAGTGATTAGAATGGATAGCTACATGGTGGTAAATAATTGAAAATGCAAATTGGCAGCATGTAGTTATCAAATGGCTAAGTGTTTTTAAAATGCTCTTAAGGAGGGGGTATTTATAAGAGAATTTGAATTCTCTAGAGAATTCAATGGTTAAGATTGATCCAACAAAGCCAAGATAAAGGGCTATGGTGGGTTGAGAACCCACAAGCCCTCACATCTTGACATGTGGAGGGTGAAGTGGCCAAGGGGATATGAGATGGAGGTGAGGTGTCAAGAAGGTACATGAAGTGGAGGAAGGACAAACACCTTGGGGAGTGAGGAGATTTCCTCAAAAAGGGATTCCTTGTCCCCAAGTGGGAGTGAAAGGAACATTTGAGGAATTTTGGAGTTCCTCAAAAATCTACATGGGAAAAGGAAAGGTGGTTGGGGATATAAATGTGAATTAAAAATTCACATTCTTAGGAAGATCTAAAGGGTAAAAGGTGGGCTCCAAAAAGGTGGGACTTGGTCACATGTGGAGATTGTGACAAGTCCAAGGTTCTAGAAGCCTTGGAAGGATGGAATGTGAATTAAAAATTCACATATAAAGGAGGGAAATCTAGGATAAATAAATGTGAATTAAAAGTTCACATGGGAAACGGGGTCAATGCCAAAAGATGGTAAATGCAAAGGATGGCTAAAAAGTGGTGCTAAATCTAGCTAATGACCTTGGTTAAGGTTGTGCAAATATTGGATTAGGCTAATTAATGAAAGATTAGAGGCAAGTGGCAAATGTAGGAGGATGTGACAAGGAGAGAGAAAGTGAGGAATTTTAAATTGATTTTAAATCAAAAGGGTAAAAATGACTAAATTAAATAAATTAGCGTATTTATTTAATTTTGAGAGGAATAGGGTGAAAGATAAAGTATTAATTATTAAATTAAATACTTTACCGATAGACAAAAGGTGTAATATTAATTTAATAAATTAATATTAATACGATAGATGGAAAGGCAGTAAATTTAATCATATGGAAGTGATTAAATATGGATGTCTACATTTTGCCCCTCTTTGAAATATTGTTAAGATAACGGTGTTTTGAAGAAAAATAAAATGCAAATGAGGCAAGAGATGATAGATGGTGATGCCCCTAGCATGGAAAGGTTAATGATGCCCCAATGACCAAGCTGAAGGAATGGAAAAATGGTAAGAGGGTATCTTACATTTCAAACTATCTTATGAGTTTTTTTCTTGGCTTATAAAGAATCCCCTTAGTGTTCATTCTCCTTTGCAGATTGTGCAAACTAGATTTTGAGAAGAAAATGACAAGAAACCTCTCTTAACCATATCTAAAATATTTTAATGGACATTTTTTAAATTTTAGTTTCTGATGAAGCCTCATTTTTGTCAATCATTCAATTGTTTCATAAGAACAAATACTAGCTAAGTTATATCAAAGCAGTGTTGTGTTCCACACGATGCCATAAAAAAATGATATTAGTTTGTGCATTGGATTCATGTTTGCCTCATTAAAATACACTTCATTGGAATTGTCAATAGACAACACTTGTTGAAGATCTCAATTTTGAGGATTTGGATCATTATTTTGAATTTACCAGTGGATCAATAAATATGACCATCATTTAGGCACTTGCAAAGGTAAAGCTTACTTCGTATTCCTTGTCATCAAGTTTTAATTTTAGGCTATGCAATTGAATTGATTAATCAATCTCTTATTATAGGCTACACTTCAGGACAAAGAATCATTCCACATTACAATGAAAGACATGGTGAAAGTTGTTGAGTTAGAGCAAGAAGATATGAATGATGAAGTCCCTGAAATCATGAAACATGCCTTTCTTTAAGAGGACATTGATATTCTTAAAAAAATATACCTAGGTCTTTAGAAGGCTAGCTTTTTGGAAATTCTTTTTCAATTGAAATTGCCTAATAATTGTTCAAGCATCCATTAGGATAAATAAAAACTATCAATGAAAATTTGATGTGAAAATATATTGATCAAGTAAGTAATAATAAAGGGTCCCACCTAAGTTTAGCATTAATAGATCAATAAAATCAACATTTTTTAACATTCAGGGAATAGAATATAAATAATTTTAAGACAATATATGTTGATGGTTCAATTTATAATTTAATTATGGTATTCTCTTAGAGATAATAGATTTCCACAATCCATGAAGATTATTGCTGAGATTTTCTAGATTAGATTGTGTTTGGATTTTTTTTTTGCATCAATGTTTCAAATCAAACTCTGTGATTCATCATCAAGATATTAGATAGAAAAATGAGTAAAATGAATAGCTATAGACCAAGTAATGCATACAAAGGAAGCAGGAGCCCAGGGTAGGATAGGAGGCACAAAAACCAAAGAATTGATAGAAGGAAATAAATTAAAATAACACAAAAAGGAAATTAATATCTAGATAAATAAATAAAAATAAAAACAATGCATAAAAAACCCAAAGCAAATAAATAATATATATGTATTAGTAATAGCATTGAGAAGATAATAAAACTAAAGCAAATACCCACAACTGACAAGTTTAGAAAATACTAAGTGACACCAAAAAACACAAAGAAAGTCAAAACCAAGAAAAAAAATTCAAGAATGAGAATATAAGACATGAAAAATTCACTAGTAGAGTTACATAGTGTCTCATTGACGAATATATTATCAATGAATATGAATCACTCATGAATGAAAAATAAATGCAATAAAATTAGTAAGGAAATAACAATGTAGAAAACTGAACTCAAGAAAGAAATGGATTGGAAAACAAAACAATCCATAATAAAATTACAAAGAAACTCAACCAAAAATAAAAACTTAAGAATTATAACAATACCCTCAAGAAAAAAATTAAAAAGAAACAAAATAAAATAAGCAACATAGAGTTAACAATATGTATTTATTAAAAATAAACAAAAACGAAACATAATAATTGTTTAAAAAAATCCACAACCACATTCTTATCTTTGTCAAAACAAAAGAAAATATAAAAGCAAAGAGTTAATAATATTTATTGATTTAAAAAAATTAAAAAGTATGAGACATATTAGAAATATTTATCTAAAAATACCCACCATCACATTCTTAAACTTATCCAAAAAAATAATGAAATAAAATACAATAATACAAATAAGAATATAATAATAAGATTATTATAATAATATGATAATATTCTTAAATCTGTAGTAATGGAAAAAGTATCATTTTTCCATACTTGATTTGGGAATAATTTTCATTGAATTAACCTAATTTTGCCTAGGTTTAAAGTTTTAATGTGTTATAACACACTCACATTGATCTTGGGCCCCCTTTTTAATAAAATGTACTTAAATATACCCTATTTTAGGTGTTGTAAAGTGTTGTATCAAAATTTCACACTTACCTAGGGTCCTCTTAATTAATTGTGGTTAATTAGAGTTAATTATCCCCTTTAATTCAAATTTAAGCCTTATTTGTGACACCTTCCAAATATCTATCCCGAAACCCATAATTCAAATTGCATAACATTTAATTGGGAAAATATGAGGTCTTATAAATTGGTGCTAGGACCCATTCACCATAGGTGGCGAATGGGTACTCCCTCCATAGGACCCCCCTTTCTTTGTAGATTCTACATGGGTTTTTGATGTACTTTCATTCCCAAAAGGCAAGGTCCTAGAAAACATTGCGAGGACCCATTCGCCCTAGATGGAGAATGGGTCCTCCCTTAATGAGTACCCCCTTTTTGAATTTCATTCTGGTGGGATTTTAATAATGTTTGTTTCTAGATCCAGAGTTAGCTTGAATTGTTTGAATTTCAAGGTTAATGTCTTGATTTGGTATAAATAAGGGGTTAATTTCACATTGTTTCTCCTAGCAAGTTGAAGTTATCATAAGAGTACATTTACAAGAGCATTAGAGCACCTCAAGATTATTTCAAAGGAATTTCAAGGTAGATTATCAAATTTTTATTGAAGCAATTCAAGAACATTTCATCATGACAAGGGTTTAGTGCATTCCTACATGTTGTTGAGCTAAGATAGTGGATGTAGCATTGAAGATCTATTTGCAAGCATTGTTCACATCTTACATGAGATTAAGATCTACATTCTTCATGCCCACTACATGTTAGATTGTAGATTTATCTTCCAAGACAACATCCAAGGTATCATCAATTGCATATTTCATGTTTCATGCTTGAATTTCATTATCTCATCATTTGGTTTAATTACCTAAAGGGGTTTGACTTAGGAAAACCCCTATTCACTAACATTCAACAAGTTTATCTTCCCTCGAGTGTGTGTTTGCAGATTTATAGGTTGAAGATCAAGTGGAGAAGAAGTTTGGAGAAAAATTACAAAAGTTGTCAAGTTGCAAGATTGACCTTCATAGTGCAAGAAAAAAGAATTGAAGCTACAAAATTTATTAACAAATTTCGGGAGCTAACAACCAATGATTTGTGAGTGCAAACATCAAGGAAAATAACCCAAATCTCAATTTCATAAACCCTAACAGGGACCCATTCACCACGAAAGGCGAACGAGTCCTTTATGCCCTAAAAATAGACTTCTTGAAGCAAGGTACACATCATTTTGAGCTCTAAAAACTCCCTTCATAGTTGATATAATAGTTAGGTTTAGTTTCTAATTGTTATTTACATGTTTTGACCCTTATAATTGCATGTTTTTTGTGGAAAAAATTAGTGGTTCATCATCTTGTTGATTCATTTTCGTGAACCCTATTTTCCACCTAAAAAAAATCAATTAGGATTTAGTTATCCTTAGGTTTTGTATTCTTACATCAATTAGGATTTATTTAGTGATAGGTTTTAAATATATTTTAATTAATTATATGTAAAAAAATGGGTTTTATTTTTTTGTTGCTCACTATTTTGAGTAATGTGAGATTCTTTTATTATTTGGGAAGGTTTAAGTAGTTCTTCCTTTTCATTAATTTTCTTCTTCTTTAGTAATATTAACAATAACAACAATAATACAAATAATAATAAATGAAATAAAATACCTAAAAAATGAAATAAAATACATCTCAAAACGATATATCTTGGTGTATATTATATAGATTAATATTTAAGATATATATGCTTGTAATAAAATTAATACAAATAAGAATAAATAAAGAAAAATAAATTAATTAAAAAGAGACTTGATGGAAGGAATTACAAAAGGAAATAATAAGAGAGCAATGATTAAATTTAAATCTAAGAAAAATTCTTAAAAGGAATAAATAAAATAAAAATAAGAATGCATCCCTTGAGGTCGTAGGTTCGACTCCGCTTCATAGTGGGAAAGGCAAGGGTCAGTAATATTGTGTGAGTTCCTACTTCGTTGACCTAGGGTATAGGAATGGAATTTACCCCTAAGCTCCTTGAGGCTAGATTTTAAAGTCACCACTTGTAGCAGAGTTGGTTGGGGCATGGGGTTTGCATTCCTCAAGGTCGCATGTTCGACTCTACTTTGTAGTGGGCAAAGACAAGGGTCAGTTATATTGTGTGCCAGTTCTTGTTCTACTGACCCAGGGTATAGAAATGGACTTTTCCCCTAACCTCCTTGAGGGTAGATGAATTTTAGCACTCTCATGTTTGTCTGTTGATTGATAAAAATTCTCAATTGAATAAATTGCATGAGTCCACACAGGTATACATTGATTCAGGTGCATGAATGGCTCCAGAAAATGGCGGGGAGCAAGATTTGAGGGCTTTTGATACACAAAATATTTTGAGTGCTTCCTACAGCTGAAATGGAGGGACAAGATGAAAAATTCCTAGTGATTATGGAAGAATTGTTGGCCCTCAAAGTTGTTGTAGTTGTTTCCCTTGATGTCAAAGACACACAAAGGTACCACTTATTGAAAAGGAAGAAGGGAAATGTATGCTTGCACATCTTGAGAAAGTTTTCCTCCAATATGTATCTAAAGTAAAGGTAAAAATGAGCATGTCTTTAGCACCCCGCGACATTATATTTTGAAAATTATTTGAAATAAAATGGGACTTTATTCCCATTGACATCTAAAGGGATAAAGATGTAAATGTAATAAAATATTGAAAAGGATTTGTGAAGCCTATGCATTTTGTAAAGTTTATGTTTTGGAAAGCTTTGTAAAAGCTCTCAAGCTCAGGCTAGGGCATGGCTTGAAATAGTTAGGGCTTCAAAAAATTTGGCCAAGGAAGGTCTTGTGGTAGCATGGTAGGTTTGGAAAGAAACATGAAAGTTTGAACTCAAGCATGGTAATGACAATTGGTTATTCTTTGATAGGTGTATAATCCTCCATATTCAATTTTTATTTTCTGAAAAGAAAAAGAAGGCATTCTTTAGTTTCTCTATTCGGGTTAGTTTATGTTAACCCATGTGAGTTTGCATAAGAGTTTGTAAAGTAAAGTATAGTTTTTAGTTACATTCAAATTTCATGAACAATAAGGCATTTCAAGGATTATTATGATAGATCAGCAATGCATTTTATTATTAAGGAATTTGTTAAAAGAAACTGTTACTGGTTAAGGAAAAGTTAGAGATGGAAGTTATGTTTTAGTTTAAAAAAGAAGAACACTATGTGTACTTCCTTGAACTCTTTCTTCTGAATGTCGAACAAAAAAGACACATCTTTTTGAAAGTTGTAAAAGGCACTTCATTGAGTTATATTCTTGTATTTGAAAGCACATTCAATTCTCTATGAAATTGATCAATTGTAAAGTATCACATACTGTTGTGTATACAAACATATACACATCAGTATGTTGTACTTGGAATTATACCTCTAAATCTTAAGTAATGTGAGATAAGAGGATGTTGTAGAAAGAAACAAAGATGATACTCTGTGTATGAAATTTAAAAGTGATTTAGAATTTGTTGTGATTGCCAATGAGGCACATCTTTTCCAGTGAGGCATTCTATAACCAGTGAGGTTCACAGCCAGTGAGGCATTGTAAGAAAGAAATTTTTAGATAAGCCAGTGAGGCATTTCGAGTGGTTTTATTCCCCAAGATGGTTTCCACTCAGGACATATCATTGTGTCATATGCTTGTGTATGTTTCCTTTTATACCGCTATCTATTATATTGCTACATATTGTTTATTTAAGTCAAATTTGAAAAAGCATTTACAAAGTAAAAATTTGTGTATGAACATTGATTCACCCCCCCTCTCAGTGTTCATTGTACTCCAATAGTAATGACTAAATGGTTTTTTAATTTTGGGAAATTTTTTCATAATATGACATACAATGTCAAATTTCTCATGCTTTTGTGGGTTTAAGATAGTAATATATCTAAACTATAATTTGTTAAGCCTCTTCTAGGGGGTAGGTTGGTTATAGTATTCTCATATTTTTCAAGGAAATGGTTGGTCGGTTATGTAACCTGTGGCATGAAATATGTAATATTGTGTAATCAAAAATGTGTATTGGGCAATGGCATCATGTTGCTGGGGTTGGGTGTTGAAATTTCAAGAATCACAAGTTGAGTTTTTTGTAGTCTTAGGTAGGAAATTTCCATTTTCAATCAGAAATCAAAAACACAAATGCTTTGTATACATCTTTTATAATTAATGTATATATATAGGCTATGCCTCTTACCAAAAAAAAAAAAAAGAAAGAAAGAAAGAGAGGAATGGGAAAAAATTGAGAACGAAAAAAGAAACACAATAAAATTAGCAAAGAAAAGAAGAAGAGACAAAATCACTAAAGAATATTAACAACACTAATAATAAAATTAAAACAAAGAATAATAAATGAAGAAAAGAAATTAATTAATAAAGAGACACAAAGAGAGGAATTACAAAAAGAGAGAATAAGAGGGCAAAGAATAAATATAAATCTAAGCAAAAATAACTTAAAAGACACAAATAAAATGGAATTAAGCAAAAATGAAAAAAATCAAAAGAAAGGAATGGTAAAATATTGAGAATGAAAAAAGAAACACAAAAAATAGCAAAGATAATAAGAAGAGATGAAATCGCTAGAGAATAATAACAACACAAATTAGCCGATAGGCTATTTGTGTCAACTTTGGCCAGAATTTTCATCAGCCTCGCTGGTTTTTTGGTTTTCGACGACTGGGGACAAGGTGGCGGGTGGGTTATAATTTGCCCAAATTTTTTGTTAGCCTGCCAAATTTTTTGGCTTCCGCTAACCATGAAAAAGGTGGCAGAGGTGGTTGGATGCTTTAGGAATTGGGTGGCATTTGTTGGGCCACGTGGATAGAGAAGGATGTGAAAATTAAACACTAGTTTGCATCAACATTAATTGTTAAATACTTTGTGTGTATTGGGAATTGTTGTAATAACAACTGCACTTTAATGTCTCGAGGAACAAAACAAATGTTGGTAAAATTTCAATGACGCATTGTTTGGTGTCATTTTGTTGCTATACCTACTATGAGAGTCGAGAGAGAGGAGGGTTAGCTTCTGTGAGGGTGCAAGCTGGATTAAGTTTTGTGCAACTTCTATGAAGTGGGGAAAACACTATTTTGTGTTTTTTGCAAGGGAGGGTGGTTGGAAATGCAAAAGAAATGTGCCGACTGTGATATTTTTTTGCCTATTTTTGTGTAGGTAAGTTGGCGAGAAGATGTTTGCTTCAAGCGAGTGGGAAGAGGTGCATGTGGAATAACCCTTCGGTGATATTTTTTTATTTGTGCTTGGTGGTTATATTGCTTTATTTTTGATAAGGTACTATTGATTGTTACAAATACCTTGTGTGATTTATGGTTCACGTTTTTGTGAGTAGTTTTGCATGGACTTGATACTATGATTTTTTGTGGGCTTGTGTTTATGGGTTCCATTATCTGCATATGTTTGGAAGCTTCAAGAAACAAGGCAGTGTGGAGAAAGCTGGGGGAAACGGGTTTGTTTGAAATGGTTGGAAAGAGGTGCATATGTAGAAAAAAATGTTTGCCATATTGTTTCATTGGATTTTCCATGAGGTGATGTTGATTATAGTTCTATTGCTTAAGCTATATTATTCCATTTTGGAGAAGGTGCTATTAGAAAGTCTATATTTTTTCAATTTTGGAGGATATTGTGTTGAGAAAGGACTATTTTTTGTATGGGTTTTTTACTATCAACTTTTGTAGGGTTTGTGTTTAATGTTTGTGTTTGGTGGCTATGTTTGTAAGGGAATTAAATTGTAGAGCATATGGAGTTTTTTTCAGTTGTTATTGTATAGCTCAGCCTATATTGTGGCTTTCTACATGTGGGTGGTTGTAGAAAGTGATTGATTTATGGCTTTAGTTTTCTGTTTTGTTTAGAACAGATAAAAAATAATTATTGTTGTTGATTCTATGTTCCAAAGTCTATATTTTTTCAATTTGTAGGGAGATTGTCTTGAGAAAGGAGTGTTTGTTCTATGGGTTTGTTAGTGTGAATCTTATTAGAGTTTGTGTTTAATGCTGGCGTTTTGTGGCTATGTATCCAACATAATTAAATTGTAGAGGATATGGAATTGTTGTGGATTGTTATTGTATAGCTCGGCCTGTATTGTGGCTTTCTGCATGCGAGTGGTTGTAGAAAGTAATCTTGTTTGATTTATGGCTTTCATTTTTTTCTTATGGTTGGAACAAAATAAAATAGTTAATGCTATTAATTCTATGTTTGGTTACATTAGGTATATTATTGATTATTTTTTGTCCACCTTAGGCTATACTGGGTATATTTTAGTATCACTATATATATGTAACATTAAAATTGTTAAGGTTATGTCATTTTGGTGGATTCTTATTGTATACATTATTTTATATTATGGATTTGCAGATGTGGGTGGTTGTTGAAAGTAATGTTGTTTGATTTATGCCTTTAGTATTCTGGTAATGGTTGGAATATAATAGAATAATTAATAGTGTTAGCTTGTATGTTTGGTCGCATTAGGTATTATTGATTATTGTTGTCTACCTTAGGGTACCTACATTATGTATATTTTAATAACAATATATATAGGTAAGATTAATATTGAATAGGTTATGGAGTTTTGGTCAATTCTTATTGTATAGCATAGGCAATATTGCTGCTTTCTGGATCTCGGTGGCTATTGAGAGAATAAAATAATTAATGTTGTTGATTCTATGTTTGGTTACATTAGGTTGCCTGGTTTATTTCTTGCGGTGAGTGGTTATGGTTGCAATGGAATAAAATAGTCAATCCATTGGGCATTGTCGATTATAGTTGTGTTGCGTAAGCTATATTGTTTCATTTTGGAGAAGGTGTTGTTGAAATGGCTGTATTTTTTCCCAATTTCTAAGGAGATTGTATTGAGTAAGGAGTGATTTTTGTATTGTTTTGTGGGTTTTGTATGTGAGGCACTATTTGAAGCGGTGTAGGCATATATTGTGGCTTTCTACATGCGAGTGGCTATAAAGAGTATTGTTGTTTTATTTATGGATTTCATTTTTTGGTTATTCTTGGAAAATAATAAAATAATTAATGCTACATTGATTCTATCTTTGGTTACATTAGGTATTATTGATTATTGTTTTTTGTTTTAGGGTATATCGGGTATATTTTAATATCAGTATATATATGCAACATTAAAAATGTTAAGGGTATGGAGTTTGGGTTGATACTTATTAAATAATTAATGGTGTTGATTCTATTTTTGGTTGCATTAGGTATTGTTAATTCTCGTAGTGTTGTTTTGCATAAGGGCTTGTTCATTATTGTTGGTTGTGTTAGGTTAACGTTGTTTGATTTATGGATTTTGTTATCTAGTTATGGTTGGAAGAGAATAAAATAATTAATGTTGTCCATTCTATGTTTGGTTACATTAGGTGTTATTGATTATTGTTCCTTAGCCTGGGTTGTACCTGTGTCAACTT
>VDFB02059541.1:0-117500 GCA_007258455.2 Sequoia sempervirens | reverse complement strand
AAAAATGCAAGCCATAAATGTAACAATTAAGCCTACGTAAACAACAATAGCGAGCAGTCCCTTATGTAAAACAACATGGAGCACATAAAATTAACTATTTCACTGCATTCCAACCATCGCCACAAAAAAAAAGTTGTGAAGGAAACAATATTGCTATCCACACTCACGTAGATGGGAAAACTCGCAAAACACTAAAAATGACAATGCCAAATGCATAGACAAACATACGTGCAAAAGCCAAACCATAAATCAAACAATATCACTGTCAACAAAGTATTGCTATCTAGACCTGCTCATATATCTAGCTATTAACATAGTTGTATGTATGTCTCTATTTACATATGCATATTTACATAAACACATGTGCATGCAATTCACATTTCCCTATCTTATACAACTTGCTGGTACATATGTGTGTAGATATTCGATCACCTGTTGGATATCTATGCATATATGCATACACCATTCAAAATTTACAACTATCTGTGACCTATTCTAAATAGAAACAAAAACACGGCTTCCAAAAGTACCTTGCATACAAAACCCACAGAACACAAAAATCTCCCAGTAACATATCAACTCAAAACCTTCACCACAAAAATGCCAACACTAAATGAATCAATACTAGTTTCAATCGTAAGCTAGATGGGGTGATTCACCAAAAAAACATAGCACATTAACTATTTTCCAACCATTCACACAAGACCGTTATTGTGTTGAGTTTTATTTTATAGTTTACATGTACACATTGCTATTATTCTAAGATAGTATTTACAAAAGGACAAGATATCTCAATTTCAACATTCACCAATTGTATGTGTGTAGATATATGTATGTATTTGTATATATGTTTATATATATCTATATATATGTGTACATATATGTATATATATACATATATATGTGTGTTTATATATGTATGTCAATGCTAATGACATTTCACTGGCCTCCTCTACACTTTGGTCATTTTGCCAATCTCCTCTATCCTTGTTCCAAATGCCTGCCACCTTTTACATGACAACGAAGACCCAAGTTCGACATCTTAATCCGGTAGGGCTGACAAAAAAGTTGAACACACATCTACCAAGTCTCAAATAGCATTTACAAAAAAAAAACAAATCTTTAAGGGAAAACCAAGAAAACACAAGATATCTCAATTTCAGCATTCACCAAACTCACAAAGGATTAACTATTTTCCAACCACTCACACGAAACCAAATCCATAAATGGAAAAATATAAATAGCAGTCACCAACATGCCAAAACCCACAAAAATATATAGTCTTTCTAACAACAATCGACACATCAAAACAATATTTCCTTCAAGAAAAACCCATATCAGATGCACCTCTATCTGCTTCCTTCAATAACACCCCTTGTCACTTTCTTCCTCTTTCCTTCATTCTTTGTCAACAATTTTCCAAACAAGACCACAAAATTATCACAACCCTCACCATTTGCAACCATCGATGTATGCGGCGAAATAGAAGATAACCTTCAACCACCTTCACAAAAATTGCACAACCGTTCGTTGAAAATTATCCATACATTCGCTTTCTTCCCTAGGGAATTAATAGGGCAGGTTGTTATTATGATGTCCCCGAGTACATGCAAAGCATACAATATGTGTAACTATATCTGTCTATGTATATAGATGCATATATGTATATGTATATCTCTATAGATATCTATATATGTGTATATACGTGTTTATATATATGTGTATATGCATGTATGTATATATATATGTGTGTGTGTGTGTGTGTGTGTATGTATATCTATATATATATGTATATATGTGTGTATGTATGTGGCTTTTTGATATGTATATATCTTTGTATGGACATGTGTGTGTATATATATATAGCAACCAAAAAATTGATTATTTTGTTTTGTTGCAACTACAAATGCTAAATGGAACAATATATCCTAAGGTGGACATCAACAGAATGAATTGCATAACATTAACTTGTTTATCCCATTGTAACCATTGCCATACAATGCTGAAATTCATAGGTAGCACTCACTGCTACCTTCAACAATAACAAAAACCCTCACAATGACACCAAAGAATACGCTATCGATAATTGGATAGACATTCATTTTGTTTTCCAAGGACTTTAAAACATATGGTACTTGCACCATCACCACTACACGGAAACCATACAACAATATATATATATATATGAATCATTTTTACATACACATATACATATACATATATATCTATATCTAAATGTATATCTATGTATATGTGTGGTATGTATAGTGTGTACATACACATATGTAGATATATGTATATGTATATATTGTGTGTAGTATGCATGTAGACATATGTATATATATATATATATATATATATGTACGTATATATATATGTATATGTGTTATATGTATATATATATATACATATATACACATATACATATATATATGTATATGTGTATACATGTATATATATATTTATCCGATAGACTGTTTGCGTCAACTTTGCTCAGAATTTTCATCGGGCTCGCCAGTTTTTTTGTTTACAGTGACTGGGGATAGGGTGGAGGGTGGGTTATAAGCTTGGCCAAAATTTTTGTTAGCCTCCCACATTGTTTGGCTTTTAGTGGTCGCGAAAGGGTAGCAGAGGTGGTTGTTGGCTACTTTGGGAATTGGGTGACATTTCTCGGGCCTCATGGATAGAGAAGGTTGCATAAATTAAACATTGGTTCATGTCAACATTAGTTGTTGTATGCTTTGCATGTATTGGGGATCATTGTAATAACATCTACTCTTTAACGCCTCGAGGAACAAAAATGAATGTTGGTAAATTTTCAATGAGGCATTGTTTGGTGTCATTCTATTGCTATACCTGATATGAGAGCCAAGAGCGAGGAGGGTCAGCTTCTGTGAGGGTGCAAGCTGGATTAAGTTTTGTGTAGCTTCTGCGAAGGTGGGAGGCCGCTATTTTGTATTTTTTGCAAGGGAGGGTGGTTGGAAATGCAAAAGAAATTTGTCGAATGTGATAGTGTTTTTCCTATTCTTATGTAGACAAGTCGGCGAGAAGATGTTTGTTTGAAGCAAGTGGGAAGAAGTGCAACAAAATTTATTTTTCTTGCATGGCTTTTAAACTTTGAAACCTATTATGTTTAATTTTTCCTTTCTGTTTGCTCCTTATGGTTGCAATCCAATTAAATAGTCATTAATATATAGCCTATCTTCAATGTTGTCTTCTGTAGTCTTACTCATTTATGTTTAATTTTTCCTTTTTGTTTGCTCCTTATGGTTGCAATCCAATTAAATAGTCATTGCTATATAGCCTATCTTCAATGTTGTCTTTTGTAATCTTACTCGTTGGTTCCCTTCTGTATACTTCAATTGGAATCCTTGCAAGCCTTTCTCATTTTCCAACTTCCCACATACCAAGGCTAAGGTTGCAAATGGACTTCCCTTCTAAAAAAATATAAGTGAAAATTCCCATAAGGCCACACTCTTTTAACACTTGTGGAAAGAGCACAAACATCTAGACTGAATTTTCCCTCATTTTCCTTGCCAAGAAGGCTAGGAATTAAAATCTTCTCTTGGCTATAATATGTTGTCCATCCATAAGCAAGGAATAATCATAGGTAAGACAAGCTTTGAATTTATAGCCTCCTCAACCAGTCAGGTGAGGTAAAATGTTGTATGGATGTGTGGTCTCTTGAATGCAAGCTGGCTTTGAGATTCCTTGTTGTATGGTTTACATCTCCTTGAAATACTTTTGATTGTAGCTCTTGTTTATCCAATTGTATATAAATTGTGAGATGTAAGATAGGGCTTCCTTTATACTATAATTAATGTATGGAACACATCAAATGCAGAAAAGAAACAATATTTCTTGCACCCAATGGCGGCTAGACATAACTCATAAACCATAAAATTTGCACCAACCAACAAAGCAACAACCAACAATATGCTTTTGCAACTAAGATAAGTTGTTTCAAAAATACTACATGAACGGTTTTACAAATATGCACATCTCTCAATTTCCTTCAATCGCACCTCTTCCTGCTTGGTTTGTCTTCCCTCAATCCCTTGTTGATGGCTTCTTGCAAATGAACATAGAACTATCAAAATTGACACTAGTTGTAGAAATTTTGTGAAGGTGGTTGGTCGTTATCTTTTGTTCTTTGCATGCGTTGATGGTTGCAAAACATGTGCATTGTGATAATTCTTACAAATATATATATACAAACATATATATATTCTTATATATATATATATATATATATGTATGTATAATTATATGTGCATATATATGTATAAACATAGATGTGTACATGGATGTCTATATATATATATGTACATATAAATATATATGTGTATATATGTATCTACCTATATGTCTCTTTGTATACATATATATATGTATGTGTATATATATAGATATGTATATATATGTGTGTGTGTACCTACATATATATATATATATGTATATATATGTACATGTATATATATGTATATATATGCACCATCATCACTACATGGAAACTGTGCAATGATTAATGCTAATGCCATTTGCTCTCCTTCTCTATCACTGCACCAAACTCTTTTAAATTTTTAAAAAAAATAATAGAATAACACTTGCTATATGATGTCGGATACCTGGCAACACGCAGGTTGGGAATAATTCCATCCAATGTTTCCCATGGCCAAATGCTAATTCTTCTTATTAGGTTCTGTTGTGGAGAAGAACACAGGATTTAAGTATATTGCAGTCATTTACAAATAAGAAAAGCCATAAATAAGACAATATTATATTTTGTTGTGTGTAGATTTGCATGTAAACCAAAGTGGATGTAAGCAATGTGCATCTCTATTCTTTCCAATGTTTATTGTTTTACTCAAACTAGTTATTTTTGTCAGCCTAAACATGACATATTTCAAATTTTATACTTCATATCACTATTACATAGAACATTGAAGCATGTCTTGCTAATTATTTGTTTTCATTCATATTGTTGGTGTTTCTAGGGGACAAAAGCAAGAATTTTAATATTGACACAGTGAACCTAGAATAAAAAATTGTATGTTAAGTATTTGTTGAATCATTGAAGACCTTGTTATTATTAATTGTTTTATGCCATATTCTTAATGGTTGTGTAAACAAATTAAGAGTTGATGTTGTGTTTTGAAGTCATAGAACTCCTAGCCACCCTCTGGAATTGTAGCTCTTTATTACTAAAAAGAGCAGATAGAGCAATGTCAGTGGTCTCTATCTCTTCTGAGGCTGGGGAACAATCCTCAAGAAACACTCCTCTAAGTGTGTTTGTTGTTTAGTTGATTGTTGCTGCCAATTTCCTTGTCAGTTTCTCAAGTACGCCAAATAAATAAAAGTAACAGTTCATTTACATTGATAATTACTATTATATATGTTCTAACTTATTTATATTTAAATCATATGTCTTGTTTCCCATTTAGTTTATTGGCCTTTTTGGAGTAAGTTAGATCTTAGAGGGAAAAATGTCTTGGTTTGCAAATGTGTCAATATTGTTGTTTCTTTTTAGAGTTGAGCCATAGTAATACATATGTCATTTCTACCACTATACTGAGTTTAATTGCCTTGTACGCTACAAATGTGAATCCAACCTTAACAATAGATGCACTACGCTCTATAGATGTTGGGGATGTTGTCCCATCTCCAGTGCTCCAACTAATGTCTTACCAAAAAATAGGAGGCGATCAAAGACCAATTGATCGATACAAAGTTGTGCTATGTGATGGATCCCACATGCAGATGGGAACTCTGCCTAGAAAGTACAATGACCTTTTGTTTACAGGAAAATTGAAAATAGGTTTGGTTGTGTGCTTGACAAACTATTTGTCTAGAAAGCTACAAGAATCAAGGTTTGATATAGTTGTGCCTTGCTTGTTCTTGTAGTTTTCTACTTCCTTGTTTGTGGGTGCTGCATTTTGAAGTATTTATTCTTCATTTCATTCCAGGCCAATTGTCATACTGTCCCTAGATGTGAAGATGATAGATTACCAGCTAATTGGAAAACCCAAATATTTGTTTAGAGATCAAGAAGAACATAAAGTTGGTTGTGAGTCGCCCTCCCCATAAAAATGAGCCTCCATGTTTGGAATTAACACATAACAAAAGCAGCAAGATGCCCCTACAAAAATCAGCCCTATTAAAGGGTTGAACGTTTACCAAACTAGATGGACAATAAAAGGCTGTGTAACAAGAAAGAGGGATATGCACCATTATAGCAAGCAAGGCCATGAGGGGTAGGTATTCAGCTTTGATATCATTGATGATGAGGGAACATAAATAAAAATTACATGCTTTAATGAGATTACAGAAATGCATTATGACAAGGTTGAGGTGGGACGTACTTACTATGTGTCAAAGGGATTAGTGAGACAAGCAGACAAAAAATTTAATAAGTTGAATAGCCAGATGGAAATAATTCTAGATCAAAATTCAATGTTAAAGTCTTGTGATGATGAGGCCTTTGTTCCAGAGAAAGTATTTTGTTTCACACCATTAAATAAAATTGAAGATTGCACTAATAATAGTTTAATTGACATTATTGGCACTGTGGTGCATGTGGGAATGGTTTTGGCCATACAAAGAAAAGATTAGTCTCAAACAATTTAGAGGACTGTTAAGCTTAATGATATGTCATATTTTTCAATTTATGTTAACTTGTGGGGCTCAACTTGGGAAGCAAAGGGTCATGATTTAGAGAGGCTGTACACCCCTGGTTCAACTCTCATCCTTGCTGTGAAAAATGCACGTGTTGGGTACTTTAATGGAGCTGTTCTTAACACAGCCGCATGAAATCTTCTCTATATAAACCCTAACATTCCAGAGGCCCAACCATTGATTGAGAGAGGCTAGATTGCTCCACCTACTATTGAGCCCCCTCGTCCAGTCCCTCAAAAAGTCACTTTGGAAAATGGGAGAGTTACTATTGCATACATGTTTGACCACTTCCTTGGCTTGCCAGAGACTTTGCAAGTTGCTCTCAAGGCAACAATCAAATTTATAAAAGCTTATGCATTTTGTTATGCTGCATGCCCATTGGAGGTGAATGGTAGGAAGTGCAAAAAAAAGTGTGAACAATCTGACAAAAATAAATGGTTTTTCCCAAAATTCCAGAAAGTGATAGGTGACCGCGACTTCTGATATTTATTGCAACTAAAGATTGAATACCGCATAGGCGAGATTTGGGAAACTACTTTTGATGAGGCTGCAACAAGCCTATTACAAATGTCAACAAAAGAGCTTTACATGTTGCAATATAAGTCAACTGCTGAAATGAGTGTCGAGTCTATTATCAATGTTGTCACCTACATGGCATTTGTTTTCACACTTCTAATCAAAACCCAAACTTATAATTCAGAAAGAAGACTGAAAAAAACAATAGTAAAGGTTGCTAAGCTTAACTTTGAAGCTGAGTGCAAGCTATTACTATCATATTTGTCTGCTAATTCTCCCACAATTGAGTAGGCTCCATATTTAGTTGTGTTTCCTTTTGAAGAGAAAAATAAGCAAATCTAATTGGGACTTTGTATACTTCTTTAAGTTCATCTTGTTTCAAAATTTAGTTTTTTTAATTCCCTTGCACTCCATACTAGACCAAATAGACCTTTACTCTTTATCGCTATTACTTTGTTCTCTTTTTCACTAGTTATTTATTAAGACAATGAAGTATATGTTGCAATCTCTAGGTAAAAAATATACAGTTATTTTTTTTTCTATAGATTGTGTTTTCTATAATTTTGTTACATTTTATTTTTATTTTTTTGATTTAATTTTGTACTATTTATATAGAGTTATTTTTCTTGTTAGCGTGCATATTGCTATATACAGCTACTCATATATCTACTTGTGAACGTAGTTGTATATATGTCTCCATTTACACATGCATATGCATAAATATACATGCATGCAATTGGCATATCCATGTGTTATACAACTTCCTTGTACGCATGTGTCTAGATATTGGTTCATGTGTTAGATACCTATGCATATATGTATACACAATTCAATATTGACAGTTACCTGTGAGTTGTTCTAAAGAGAAAGTTCTTTTTATTTTGTTTACAATGTTCTTAGTGGATAGAATATCTTGAGAGAGTTCTATGTAGATATATGTGTCGATGATGTTTTTGTTAGATATATGACTATCATGTCTGGCTAACCACCTAATACTTACTAAGTGTTTTCCCTACTACTTTGCGATCCCTAATGATAGCCACATGTTGGATATACATGCAATATAATTCTTGTCTATAATGTCTATTGTCTATGTTAGGCAGTTGAATCCAGAACTCAACACTCAACAATGCGTTCTTGAAACTATGCCAAACTACCCAATTATTTTGGTGAGTTTTAAATGGAAAGTATTATTCCCTGTGCAAAGTGATGCTTATTTCCTATGTGCATGCAAATAAAAAAATTTAAGTTCTACAGATTGTGTTCTTCTCTCCAAGTGAGAGTTGATTATTGTTCTCTGGATTCGGGTAATATTCTTCCCTTTCCACTTTTATGCTCTATGTTCTTCACCTTTATTCTATATCTATATAATGTAAAGCTACGTATCTTTTTTACCATTTATTATTACACAACTCCATGTGAAATTATAGAAAATATATAACGTTTAATTCCACTAAAAAAATTCACTTAGATGTAATAGCAGTGCCTTCAACATTCGCCAAAGTGGTGCACAATTAATGTTAGTCCTCAGGGATTTAGTCATAGTCAGTTATGCTTGATAACCTCATATGCTAGGCTGTAGACTAGGATTCATTTTATATGTGCACACTCCAACCCACTCCATACACAAGGAAATTCTACATTTTACTCACTTACTTTGTTCTACTGCAAGTCCATTGCCTCTCATTTGCCATTATTTCTATAAGTTTTATATTTTGTGATTTATTTGTTGCCTACTAACCAAAACAATTGTCCTTCATAGGCATTACCATGCGATTAGATATTTTATTCACTGATTGGTGGGAAAAGCATTGGCCTCACCATTGATCATAGTGGTGGATAGTTTATTCTCTTGCTCGGGGGTTTGGTGAGAGCACACACTGCTCCATGAGCAAATATGGTAGGGTGGAAATCGGGCCTTGTTTTGTTTTTGGCACACTGTATTCTCTGACGCACAATAGGTATGGCTAAATTATAGTTACTCCATTCAATAGGACTATAGCTATAAGTTTTATCTTCCCACCACAATGGGTGTGATGCATTAAAATGGTCAACATTGTGTGCTCCATTCTATTCTTCTATAATCAACACAATTAACTTCACAACTTTTTGTAATTCACGCACACCATATTCTAGCTATAATGTGGTATTTTATGAACTAATCTGGTAGAAACAACATTACAAAATAATGATAGTGACTGGGAAATGAGTGACAATGATCAAATAGATAATCATATCCTCATGTACACTAAATTTATTGTCATAAGTAATATTGATTTCACCATTGATCAGAGTAGTGGGTAATGTATATTCTTCCTTGGGGGTTTCATGAGAGCTGATGAGGTTCCATAGCCCAGTATGGAAAGGTGAAGAGCAGGGCTTATTTTATGATTTTCATGTGAAAATTGCTAACCTTTTGAGATAACATTCATAGAAAAATTCAAATGTTGAGTTTTATTTTATGATTTTCATGTGCAGATTGCTAACCTTCTGAGATAGCATTCATAAAAAAATTTAAATGTTTATGATAAATTTGTGTACATTTTTTGTAGGCACTGGAGATAGAAGCGAGGAAGAATATAGCAAATGGGTACACATGTAATTGAGACAAGAAAAATGAGTTGTATAGTTTTTATTCTTCCACCCCCATCATTTTCTTTGTCTTAGTTAGTTCTATAATCTCTTCATATTTGTAGTTTCTCTAGAAAGCATGCTTCTCCTTTAGGAGAGATAGTTCAACAAGTGAGATGTTGATATTCCAATATAGTTGCTAAATAGATGAATCAACTTTGAAACAACTGTGAAGATGAAGAGATTATAAGAGTGGCTAATACAATGGGAATATTGATATCACCATTTATAACAATACTAGTGACCCAATATTAGAGATGAAGCATTAAAAGTTGGTGTTCTCTGCTGATAGTCGATAACGCTACAAAATGCAAAATCATAGGGTCGAGAGCATACCACCTTCTCTCTATGCACACCTAAATTCATTGCAACCTAAAGGTCTAGCCTTTGGAGTAATTTTTTTGCATTGGGTTGTCACTATCACTTTTTAGCTTTCTATTACAATGGCTATAATCAAATAAGATTGTTAATTTTATGTGTTTCATTCTATTTTTCAATAATCGGCATTGTAAACCTCACAGTTTTATGATATTTTTGTAGACCATATTCCAACTATAATACGGTATTTAATGGACTAATTTCTTCCAAACAAGCTTTCAGAATAATGATAGTGGCTCAGAAATCAGTAACAATTCATAGTTACACAATCAGATCCTAATTTATTGTATATATTGATTGTAGTGGGAAATATTTATTTCACTACTTATGAGAGTGGTGCGCAATGTATGCTTTTTCTCAGGGGTTTGGTGAGAGTCAATGAGGCTCCATGACCCAATATGGTAGGGTGGAGAGAAAGCCTTATTGTTTAGAGTTTTATTTTATATTTCTTATGTAAAATTTGCTATCTTTCTAGCATATAATTCATTAAAATATCATGCTCTTTAGGTTATGCTTACAAAATAGTGAAGTAGTTGATCTTATACACTTCATGTTAGATTCCATTGGGCATTGTTGATTATTGTTGTCTTGGCTAAGATATGGTGTTTGATTATTGACAATTTCCTCTAAAAAAGGCTATGTTCTTTCAATTTTAGTTGGTGTTGTCTTGGGTTGCTGTCAATTCCCTCTTGATCTTTTTTTTATACTTTGCATTTTGTGCTTGGATTTTCAAATTGCCTTGCTGATCAGTTCATTGTCGTTCTTGCTTGGGAAAGATAGTTCAAGAACTTGGGTGTTAATAGTCGAGTTTAGATGGTAAAGAGATGGATGGCCTTTGTGAGCCAAGTTCAACCAACTATGAAGATCAAGTGATTGTAATTGTAGTTATGAATCTACATCCTAGTTCTTGAACTCCCTTTTCCAAGAAAGAATAGCTGATGACGTTCCATGAGCCAATATGGTAGGATGGAGAGTAGACCTCCTTTTCTATGCCCAACTTCAATTCATTCCCTACACAAGGTATGGCTAGATTTTATTTACTTACTGTGTTCTACTGCAACTGTATTGCATAATCTGTCATTAATTGTATAAGGCTTTACATTTTCTGATTTAGTTATTATGTATTGATGTTGTGTATTTATCACACTAACACATTTTCCTTTTCCTTGTAGGCCATGCTCCAGTAATAATACAGTCTTCCATACACTAACGTGTTACAAACAACCTTCCTGAATAATGTTAGTGACTGTAAAATTCAGTAATAATGTTCAAATAGACAATGATATCTTAATCTACTTGATATTGATTATAATGCACAATATTCATTTCATCACTAATTACAGTGGTTGTGAATCTATATTCCTACTTAGGGGTTTGGTGAGGGTCCATGAGGCTCCATGACCCAATATGGTAGGGTGGAGAGAAATCCTCATTGTGTTGACTTTAACTTTGTATTTTGTATGTACAAATTGCCATCTTACTGGCCTAGGATTCACAAAAAAATTTATATGTTTAAGATTATCTTTTTTGTATGGGTTGTTATTGTCAACTTTCGTATAGTTTGTGTTTAATGTTTGTGTTTGGTGGCTATGTTTATAAGGGAATTAAATTATAGACGGTATGGAGTTTTTGTCGATTGTTATTGTATAGTTCGACTTATATTGTGGCTTTCTATATGTGGGTGGTTGTAGAAAGTGATGTTGTTTAATTTATGGCTTTCATTTTTTGTTTTGGTTGGAATAGATAAAAAAATAATTAATGTTGTTGATTCTATGTTCTAAAGTTTGTATTATTTCAATTTGTGGAGAGATTTTCATGAGAAAGGAGAGTTTGTTGTATGTGTTTGTTAGTGTGAATATTTTTAGGGCTTGTGTTTAATGCTTGCGTTTTGTGGCTCTCATGTAATGATGAATACAAATAATACAATGCCACAATTATTACTTTCTGTCTAACTGCACATTACTAATGTCATTAATTATTTAGACATTCAACCTTATCCATAATAACATTCTATTTTAATTAGCTAATGATACTTAATGATATTAGTATTATTTTTAGATTGGTACAATGGTTAAATTATGGGGTGGGTTTATATAATAATGTAGTTGTCAAATTATGGGGTGTTGTTAGATAATTATGAATTTACTTAGTACTATTCCAGATTTATTATTTCCTATCTAAATATAGATTAGTGATAAAACTTAATGATATTAATATTACTTTTAGATTGTTTTAAGTATAGTTGATGTAGCATTCTTTGTTAGTTGCTGGCTAAATTATTATAATGATGAATCCATCTAATTTAATGTCAAAATTATTGTTTTTCAAGTGATTTCACATTAGTAATATCATCAATTTAGACATTGAATCCTATGCATAATAATATTATATTTTGATTGACTAATAAAACTTAATTTAACTAATTGAACATTGATACAATTCTTCATCAACTAGCCCTCTATATGTGTATATATGTATAATCTACAAAGATATTTCCTCACCAACTATTGCTTGCACACTCTAACCATTATATACATGTGCTTCTTATAGTCGACCGATTAGGGTTAACACCCTCCTTTCCTCCCCATTATAGTTTAAATTGTAAGGGAACAAAGGGATACAATATTGTTCCCACTCAATCACTCTCATTATTGTGCATAATATATTTAGCAAACCATTGTATTGTTTGCTAGATTTCCTTGTCTAACTATATTCTCTACATCTACATATAGCTATTGTACCCTCTCATGCCATTCACATTCAAATATATCCTTGCATAAATTGTTCATACATCACCCCCTTTCATGGTGTGCGTCACCTATTGGCTCATTACTACTTGTTACTACAGGGAATTGCTAGTAATATTACTAATAAAATTAATACAAAGAAGAATAAATCAAGAAAAGAAATCAATTAATAAAGAGATATGATGAGAGGAAATACAAGAAGAGAGAATAAGAGAGCAATGATTAAATATAAATCTAAGAAAAAATAACCTAAAAGGAACAAATAAAATGAAATTAAGAGAAAGGAAAAAACCAAAAGAAAGGAAAGGGAAATATTGCAAATGATCTTGAAACAATTTAATAAAGAGAATAAAACATAAAGAAACATTTAAAAAAACAATGCAACACAATAGAAAACAAATTTCCTATGAAAATTAAAGACAAACACCAGAATGAATAAATCAAAAGAATGAAAGCACACAAACAAGAAAGAAAAGAATTGAAGGGAAAGCAATTCAAAAGAAACAAAGAAACTCATTTTCAAAAAATACCTATAGACAAAAAAGAGAAAACACAAAAGAAAGAAAGAGGAAAAAAAATAAAGAAAAGGAAAGCATAGAAGATAAGAAGAGACAACACCACAAAAGAAAAAGTTGCAACACAAGAAATTGGCACCAAGAAAAATTAATCAAGAAAGAACAAATAATCTGTGAGGAGACATAATTGAAAGATAAAAAGGGAATGAAGAGAGAACAAGAAAATAAAAGCCAAGAAACAACATGAATTAGAAAGAAACAAATAATTTGACAAGAAGAACGAAAGAAAAAAACAAAAGAAAAGAAAGAGAAAAAACTACAAAAATCCTAGCAAATAAAGAAGAACGTGAATATATTACATGTTGATACATTGACAAACAAGGTTACATAGTAACTCATTAGTGAATATATTAATGATGAAATATAGGGATAGAGTAAAGAAATAAAAAAGAAACCAATAATAAATACAGTGAAAGAAAAAAAAGGAGAACCACAACCAAGAAATAACAACAAAGAGAATTAAAATAATCATAAAAATCAAATAAATATCACAAGCAAATATTAGCAAATGAAAAAAAAGAAAAACTAGAAAAAATAGAAAGAAATTATGAAGCAACAAGGAAGCTAAATAAAAGGAATAAAAGGAACCAAAGGAAAGGAAGGAAAGGGGGACAAGAAGGGATAAGCGAAAGAAGCAAAGAGGAAGAAAGGGAAGTGAAGGACCAGATGAGAAAAGAAAGGAAGGGGGAAGAATACAAACACATGCAGGAGAGAAAGGAGAGGGAGCAACAAAAGGGGCAGGGGAAGGGGAGGACAACACTTGTGGGAAGAAGGATGATGGTGGGTTTTCAAGTTGGAAGGCAATGATTTCCAAGAAAAACTTAAACTCCAACCCTCATCATGACTAAGGTTTAGGGGATGATGGTTGATTTCAATAGCTTCTTTAAGCTTCCTCTTAAATAAATTATCTTCTTTGGATAAGATTTGCTCGTACTTTCAAGGAAAATGTTATGCTTGGTGGATGAGGAGTGGTTGGCTAAGGCTGATTTGGAGGTATGTTCATTCCTAATTTTGGTACTATGCTCTTTGATTCTGGTGCTAAAGGAATGACTTGTCTTAGCAGGGTATGTATAGGATCATGATGGGCCAAAAGGTGGAGATACGATGGGTATGTGTAGGGTATGTGGTTGACGACTTTTTTTTACCAAAATTTGATGAAATGAAAAGGGTTTTTAAATGAGATTCTCAGCTTTCCACCAATACAAATTATGCTTTACTTTGAATTTAATAAATAATTTTTATTCATTTTCTATTTGAATTATGATTAAATTCCTAATTGATAAGCTAATTGAAAAAAATATATAGCTTTCAAATGGTATCACATTTTTTGAATCCAAAATATGTGTCACATTTTATGCTTCGCATACTATAGGATAAAAATAAATAAAATTTAATTTTATGAAATTTTGACCAAGTTAAGGTGGTTAGACATATGAGTTTTTTTTTTTTTTTTAAATTGTAATAAAAATTCATAATTAATTATTTAGTTGGAAAAAAATTAAAAAAAAATATGCATCACATCGGGACATGAGTCCTCTCATTATATCTCAAATATTATAAAAAATATAATCATTTTATTGTGGTTAGGGTGGTCAGACAGATACCTATTTCTTATTTTTTCCCTAAAATTTTAGTACTACTGCATTGAAATTTCAAATTTTCACCAAATAGATTTAAAAAAAAAAAATAAACCTAGTAGATTAGAAACTAAATTCAATTTTCTACAGATTCTATTGTTACATATTTTTGAAATAATATAGATAACTTATTCAAATTTTTACGTCATGTTTCCTAACTCTGATTTTTCTAAATTTTTCACCACTTAAGGGCCTATTTTTTCCATGATGATCCTGCACATACTCACCAAGGTAAGGAATGCCACAAGAGCACATAATCTTATAGACTCTAGATTTTAGGAAGATGTCCTTGGACTCTTTGAGGGAAAGGATACATTTCCTCAAGGTTGAGAAGGGCTTAACGACCAAACAAATGCCTTTTTAAGAAGGATCTTGGAGATTTTTTGAAGATAACATCAAATAAAGGAATAGAGACATTGAGAAGGGAGGATGGATGATTAGGATTGGATTTGCAAAAGAAACTATATTTAGCTTGGATGAAAGCCTTTGAGATTCTCTTGCTTGAGTAACCATTTAATTTGAAGACATGACGAAGATGAGATAACTCTTGCATTAAGTTTTTTTCATCGCAAATCTATAGGCTCTCTAGGCAAGGGTTTTGAAAACACAAATTTTTTGACTAGGATTGTGATGAGAAGATGAGTGAAGGTAGAGATTGGTATGGGTAGCCTTGTGGAAAACCTTGCAACCTAAGGAACCATTAGGTTTTTTGAGAAGAATAACATCCAGAAAGGGGAGTTGTTTACAAGATTCAAATTTATTTAGTGAAGGAAATGCTTGGGGCTAGTCTGTTGAGATGGTTGTGGAATTATTCTAACTTGTCTAAACCATGAGGCCAACATACGTTAGTGTCATCCACATAGCGCTTCCACCATTTGGGTTTGAGAGGAAAGGAATGAATAGCCATTTCTTTGAAATGCTCCATGAACAAGTTAGCAATGATGGGGGAAAGGGGGGAACCCATAGCTACCCCATAAAATTACTCATAGATGACATTATGAAAGGAGAGGATTGTGGATTTTAAGCAGAATTCAACCAAGGTCACTATCTCATCATTTGAATTTTTTCTCACAATTTCTATGGATTCAAAAATGGGAAAGTTGGAGGAAAGAGAGACCACATGAAATCTCACCAAGACATCATTGATGTTTAAGATTTGATCCTTGATGAATTGGATAAAATGGCTTGAATTTTTTTGTGAAGAGCCATATTTACCAACAAGCTCGGAGCTAGTAACTTGCAAAGGAAGGAAGCTATATGGTTAGTTGGAGACCCCATAGTGTCAACAATAGGTCTCAAGTGGATTCCAACTTTGTGAATCTTAGGAACACCATAGATGTAGGGGGTTACTTCTTTGGTAGGAATGAGATGATTTTTGGTAGAATTGTTGGAGGAAGAAGACACAAGATGCTTGACTCTATTGAGAATGGTGGAACAAGGGTTACAAGGAAGGATTTTGTAGCTGCTACTATCAGAGAGGAGAACCAAAATTTTATAATTATAGTCCTACTTGTTCATAATGACAGTAGAATTTCCTTTGTCAACTTTAGAAATTATGAGGTTTGCATTGCTTAATAAAGAATTGAGGGCTAAATTCTCAACTTTTCAGGTATTGCATTTAGGGGTTTTGGCATGCTTGATAGCTATGGAACAATCTTGTCTCACTTCCTCAACAATGTCAAGAGGGAGATCACGAATGGCATGTTCAATTTCAAGGAGGAAATTGACATGAGGGTGTTGTCTCTTCTTATCTTCTATGATTTCCTTTATTTTATTTTGTTTCCCCTTTATTTCTTTTATGTTCTCCCTTTTATATCTATAGGTATTTTTTAAAAATGAGTTTCTTTCTTTCTTTTGAATTGCTTTCCCTTCAATTATTTGCTTTCTTGTTTGTGAACACTTTCATTCTTTTGATTTATTCATTCTAATGTTTGTCTGTAGTTTTCATAGGCAATTTGTTTTCTATTGTGTTGCATTGTTTCTTTAATGTTTCTTTATGTGTCCATATATTTCATTGTTAATATATTCACTAATGAGTTACTATGTAACCTTGTTTATGAATGTATCAACATGTAATATATTGGTGGTCTTGTTTATTTGCTAGGCTTTTTGTAGTTTTTTCTCTTTCTTTCCTTTGGTTTTTTCTTTTTGTTCTTGCCAAATTATTTGTTTCTTTCTAAGTTATGTCGTGTCTTTTTTTTTTTTTTCTTGTTCTCTCTTTGTCCTCTTTTTATCTTTCGATCATGTCTCCTTGTGAATTATTTGTTATTTCTTGATTAATTTTTCCTGGTGCTGATTTTTTGTATTGCAACTTTTTCTTTCGAGGTGTTGTCTCTTCTTATCTTCTATGCTTTCCTTTATTTTATTTTATTTCCTCTTTCTTTCTTTTGTGTTTTCTCTTTTTTCTCTATAGGTATTTTTTGAAAATGATTTTTTTTGTTCTTTTGAATTGTTTTCCATTCAATTATTTTCTTATTTGTTCTTTCATTCTTTTGATTTGTTCATTATAGTGTTTGTCTTTAGTTTTCATAAGAAATTTGTTTTCTATTGTGTTGCATTGTTTCTTTAAATGTTTCTTTATGTTTTATTCTCTTTATTGAATTGTTTCAAGATCATTTAAAATATTTCCCTTTCCTTTCTTTTAGTTTTTCCTTTATCTCTTAATTTCATTTTATTTGTTCTTTTTAAGTTTATTTTTCTTATATTTATATTTAATCATTGCTCTCTTATTCTCTCTTCTTGTATTTCTTCTCATTGTGTCTCTTTATTAATTAATTTCTTTTCTTGATTTATTATTCTTTGTATTAATTTTATTAAATTAGTGTTATGATTCTCTAGTGATTTTGTCTCTTCTTATTATCTTTGCTAATTTTTTGTGTTTTTTTTTTCATTCTCAATATTTTACCATTCCTTTCTTTCTTAATTTCATTTTATTTGTGTGTTTTAAGTTGTTTTTACTTATATCTATGTTTATTCTTTTCCCTCTTATTCTGTCTTTTCGTAATTCCTCTCTTTGTGTCTCTTTATTAATTAATTTATTTTCTTGATTTATCCTTCTTTGTTTTAATTTTATTATTAGTTTTGTTAATATTAATTTTGTCTCTTCTTATTGTCTTTGCTAATTTTATTTTCTTTCTTTTTTCGTTCTCAAATTATTCCCATTCCTTTCTTTTGGTTTTTTCCTTTCTTATTTTCATTTTGTTTGTTCCTTTTAAGTTATTTTTTCTTAGATTTATATTTAATCATTTCTCTCTTATTCACTCCTTTTTTAATTCCTCCCATCGTGTCTCTTTTTAATTAATTTCTTTTTCTTGATTTATTCTTCTTTGTATTAATTTTGTTATTAGTGTTGCTAATTTTCTCTAGTGATTTTGTCTCTTCTTATTATCTTTTCTTATTAATTTATTGTGTTTCTTTTTATTTTTCTTTTTCTTTCTTGAGGGTGTTGTGTAATTCTTAATTTTCTATTTTTTGATTGATTTTCTGTGTAATTTTATTCTAAATTGTTCTTCTTTGCAAGCCATTTCATTGTTGAGTTGAGTTTTTTGCGTTGTTATTTCCTTACTAATTGTATTGCATTTATTTTTCATTCATGATTGAGCCACCATATTCATTGATAATATATTCATCAATGAGTCACTATGTAACTCTACTCATGAATTTTCCATCATGTATTATATTGTCATTCTTGAATTTTTTGTCTTGGTTTTGAGTTTCTTTGTATTTTTTGGTGTCACCTAGTAATTTCTAAATTTTTCAATTGTGGGTCTTTGCTTTAGTTTTATAATATTCTCATTGCTCTTACTAATTTCCTTTTATATTTCTTTTTTATGCATTATTTTTATTTTTATTTATTTATCTAGATATTCATTTCCTTTTTGTGTTATTTTAAGTTTATTTCTTTTTTTCAATTCCTTGGTTCTTGTGCCTCCTATCCTACCCACCATCTGCTTCTTTTTTATGCATTACTTGGTTTGCTGCTATTCATTTTACTCCTTTTGCTCTCTAATATCTTGATGATGGATCGTAGAGTGTGATCTGAAACATTGATGCAAAAAAAAATGCAAACACAATCTAATCCAAAAAAATTTAGCAACATGGTATTCTCTATTTAGATTCAATTTATAATTTTTTTAATTTAAAAAATAAATTGTTTTTGTTTTTTAAAAAAAAGTCTACATTTTACAATAATATATGATTTTATTATTAAAAAAATTCATGATTAGTATTTTAGTAATTTTTTTTGAATATTTTATTTATAATTAATTTTGCAATAAAGAATAACATAAATTTAGGCTTATTAAACATTTTTTTTTGTTTATTTGTCAAAATTAAATTTTAATTCTTTTATTAATATAAAGACATTGACATGGAGTGCAATGTAATTTTTTTAATAAAAGTAATATAATTTGTTATTTTTCAATGACAATTTTATTTTGTATTTCATCGAGTCTCAAAATAGGGGGATAGTAGGGTTGAGTATCATCAATGAGGGAATCAAGGGCTTATATTTTGGGATGGTGAGGGGATGCCAACAAGATAGTGATGCATATATATATAATATTAAAATAAACTATAAAGAAATATAAAAGGAATAACATATGAAACTTTGAAATACTCAAATTTATTTGATAGTATATTAAATGAGCAATGAAAATGCCAAATATTAATATATTTATACTAGATTAAAACTGATAATTATATTCAAAAATATAATTAGCCAATGGCCCAATACCTCAAATTATCATTTATCCCTAAAGTTTGTACCATACTCATCACTCAAACTACTAGTATTTTCTAGGTCAACCTTGTCCAAAGTAATATAAACCAACCTTTTATGTGCTACATCTTCATCAAACTATGTTGAATCCTATAGCTCTACATCCCATTGTGCTAGTAGACTCTCCTTGTACATAATAATGTTCCAGTCAATGAAGCAAAAAAATGATGTACAACTACAAGATATTTTTCCCTCTTAGAGGTAAGTTGGTTCATCTTAATGTAGTGATTGAAACTATAAGTAGACTAATTCTTCTCAATTGGAGAAAAAAAAGAAACTTGAGATAGTAAAAAAATGGCTAATGTGGTTGTAAAATAATTAGGCCCATGCATATTCCACCATATAATTGGATCCTCTTATGGTATGATCTCTTTATCAATCTTGGCCTATTTTGAATATCCCTTGAAAGTGGAAAATTTTGTTCACTTGGTATGAATGATGCTAGTATATGTAGAATCATGCGTCTTTTAAATGAACTTCATGAAACTTGTGTTAACCTTAACATCCTATATAGGCATAATTTTATCAAGCCTTTACACATACCACTTTGGGTTCAATGCATAGGTAGCCATGCACAAGGGAATGTGGAGATTTTCTCATCAACGAGAATGATTGGTTGAGTACCCATTTTAGAAATCTAATATGGGGTATTTATCTTGTATAATTTTTTTCATTTGGCTTAAAATATTTTCAATCCACTCATACACCTCTCTATAACTAGGTGCATTTGCATACCTATATCTAGTAACTTTGAAGATTGGAGTAATGATGGAAACAATCTATCTTGCATTAACCTAAAAATTGTCACACTTTACCACATCTTTCACTCTCCCCCTTTGCACTAACTTAAAATCAGGCCATTGATCCCACTATGTTGGCATGACCATTAGTTGTAATGCCTCTTACAACTCAAACATTTTTTCTAAGAGAATGAAGTATGAATGCATATCTAGTCTCTCTAGGTTCCAAAATTACCTTCTTAAAGAAGATCTTAAAGAGTGAATATGAAGTATGGTTGTAGATAAATATATGCACATCTCTAACATCATTAACCATCTCTTTGATTTGTCTATTTTTTTCCATATCCCTGAGAGCATTATTCATGGAATGCAAAAAAAGAGGCCACCGAGTATGTTTCTAGGCTGCCTCAATCAATTTCTTTACAACTTTGCATGTGCATATGTTGCATCTGTCACTATTTACACCATATTCTATAGCCCAGCCCCCTCAATGGAATATATAAGTATTTGCAATTAAAAATTAATGTACTTGAGATGCCTCAAAGAAATAGTATCCCTAACAAAGTAAGGGACCTCTATACATGTCACCATAATGTAAATGAGTGGATGATGCCTAATTTTTATCCACTCATCCATGCTTATTCTACATCTAGTTGCTATCTCAATAGCTTTCATTTTCTCCACTAGAATATTAATCTTGTAATATTTCTTATTTAATATCCTTGTCCTCCATTTTGTCTCCCCTAGTGTCACAATGATGGTTTCTCATTAATTAATGTTGTTGCAACCTATTTATAATATGGAGAGCAAGCCATATGGAACCAAATGACATTGGAAAAGAAGAATTTGTCAATGATATCATCTTATATTTTACACAAGGAGAGAAACCACATAGAATGAAATACCATTTACAAAGAGTTTTTTCTCAATGACATCATCTACCTCAGGGTATGTGCAGGATCATGATGGGCCAAAAAGTGGCGATATGATGGGTATGTGTAGGGTATGTGGTTGAAGACTTTTTTTTACCCAAAATTGATGAAACAAAAAGGGTTTTTAAAGGAGATTCTCAACTTTCACCAATATAAATTATGTTTTACTTTGAATTTAATAAATAATTATTATTCAATTTCTATTTGAATTACAACTAAAGTTTGATTGATAAGCTGATTGAAAAATATCTATAGCTTTTAAACGATACACATTTTTTGAATCTAAAACATGTGTCACATTCTATGCTTTGAATACTACAGGATTAAAAAAAAATGAATTTCATGAAGTTTTGATCAAGTTAATGTGGTCAGACATACAAGTTTTTATATTTTTTAAAAGTTGTAATAAAAAAATTCATAATTAATTATTTTCTTGGAAAAAAATTATAAAAAAAATGTATCACATTGGGACATGAGTCCTCTACTTATATCTAAAATCTTATAAAAAAATATTATCATTTTATTTTGGTTATGGTGGTGAGACCAACACTTCTTATTTTTTCCCTGAAATTAAAGTGCTACTGCATTGAAGTTTAAAATTTTCACCAAATAGATTTAAAAAAAAAAAACCTAGTAGTTTAGAAAATACATTCAATTTGCTACATATTCTTTTCTTACATATTTTTGAAATAATATAGTTAACTTATTCAAATTTTTATTTCAAGTTGCCTAACTCTAATTTTTCTAAATTTTTCGCCACTTAAGGGCCTGTTTTTTCCATGATGGTCCTGCACATACCCCTCATCAAAAAATTTCACATTGAATAATTATGACACCATGTTTGCAAGATCATTAGTGATCATTGTATTTTTTCCCTTAGGCTCTATTATGGTTTCCTATAAAATAGATAGAAACGTAAAAGTAGAATAAGTTGAAACTTGTGGATGTAGGGTAACTTATTAGTAGGAGTAAGAGCCCTCAATGGAAAAACAATAGGTACAATAATTTGGTCATTAGTATAATCCCAAAATCTATTTATTTCAATTCTATTTTCAAGTGACAATCCCTTACATATTGCTACACTTTTTCTTGTGGCATAATGTGGGCATTGACTCTTGTGGTGCTACCTTGAAATTCAAGTTGTTAGAAATGACATCTCCAAGTGCTCCCAATTTCCCTAGGTTTTGTTGTCACTCTATTTGCATTTTTAAAAAAAATTCAACTTCTTATCAAAGGGAACCTTGGAAAAAATATCTAAAAATTTAAAGGGAAATTAAAATGTGCACTACTCAAAACTAGTTGCCTAATCCCATCCACCTACACCAAATCTATATTCAAAATCTCTAATTGAAGTCCCATAGGATCTTCCTAACCCTCTTCATCACTCATGTTGTCAGAAGTAGAACTCAAAAACAACCAAAAGTAAAATTTGTAGTTACCATACACAATGTCATCAAAACATAAATTATGTATGGGCCCAAGATACACAGATTTTTTTTTTTTTGGTTACTTCAAGTCACACAATGTATAGAAGTAGAGGACGCAAAAAAAAAATGAATCCTTGTTCTTCAACCTCTATCAAACATGGATTTTTTTGTTTGTTTATTTGTTCAAGTCACATGAAACAAAAAACAAAGGATACACAAAAGTCTAATTTCTAGATTTTTGTTTTCAAATTTTAATCAAATATTTATGCAAATTTGTTAAAAATTATTTATAAATAATTTAATAAATAAATATTCAAAAATTAAAAATTTGATCATTTCTAAAACTAAAATTCAAATTTTAAGAATATTAAAACCTAGGGGCCTAAATTAGTTAATAAATTAGTCAATTAAATTTAGTAAGCTGAAAAAATTGAAAAAAATATCATGAAGGGCCAATGATTACCTTAAGGCTTGAAGAATGTGTCGATTCAATGTGTTGGCACTCAAATTTGCTGCCAACTTGAATCCTAAAGGGATGTCAGCCCTTATGGTCAAATTCAAGGAGAGATTTGGCCAATGAACAAGAGATTGAATTAAAACCCTTCTCCCCTGCACTTCAGGCTCTGTCAAACCTGGGATGGTAATCCCAACAATGCACTTTCAGATACTTGGTTGACCTTCATGGCAGTGTACAGATTAAACATGAGAGATATGATTCATTGAATTCCACACACACCCACAACAAGATTGATAAGTAAATTGACTATAAGTTATGATTAGCTGTTGAATTAACCAACAAGTGTAACATGAATAACACACTTAGATTAGTGCCTCATCCTTGGAATGGAGTCAACTCAAATACCTACATAATATGATAACAATTTTCACACTTGTCATCATCTGAAGCTCAGAAATACTGCATTACAGTATTTGAACATTGTGTATTAACCTTTACTTCTTACTAACATCCTAGCACTAAGTTTAATACATATTTATAGCCATATTAAATAACCTACATTAATTCTTTGAATTAATAAACAAGAATAGAGCCACATATCCATTTGAAATTGATACAGGCAAATAAGTCAACCTTGATTGCATTATTCATAATATGTAAAACCAGTACATAGGAGAGTAAAATAGTATCCAAATTGAAACATTCAACATTATTTTGCTATTATTGTAATCAAAATTACATAAATATTGACATAGCATATGTGCATGATCATGATAGGCCAAAAAGTGGCAATGCGATGGGTATTTGTAGGGTATGTGGCTGACAAATTTTTTTGTACCCAAATTTGATGAAATGAAAAGGGTTTTTAAAGGAGATTCTCAACTTTCCACCAATATAAATTATACTTCACTTTGAATTTAATAAATAACTATTATTCATTTTCTATTTGAATTATGAATAAAGTCCTAATTGATAGGCTGATTGAAAAACATCTATAGCTTTCAAACAGTATCACATTTTTTGAATCCAAAACATATGTCACATTCTATTCTTCGTATACTATAGGATTAAAAAAGAAAAAATGAATTTCATGAAGTTTTGAGCAAGTTAAGGTGGTTAGACATACAAGTTTTTATATTTTTTAAAAGTTGTAATAAAAAATCATAATTAATTATTTACTTAGAAAAAAATTACAAAAAAAATGCATCACATCTGGGCATCAGTAGTCTACTTATGTCTAAAATATTATAAAAAAATATTATCATTTTATTGTGGTTAGGGTGGTTAGACAGACACCTACTTCTTATTTTTTTCCTTGAAATTTAAGTACTACTGCATTGAAATTTCAAATTTTTACCAAATAGATTTAAAAAAAAACCTTAGTAGTTTATAAACTACATTCAATTTTCTACAGATTCTATTCTTACATATTTTTGAAATAATATAGATAAGTTATTCAAATTTTTACGTCAAGTTGCCTAACTCTGATTTTTCTAAATTTTTTGCCACTTAAGGGCCTTTTTTTACATGATGATCTTGCACATACCCCATACTCAGACCCTAAAACTTGACTCTAAAATGCTCTGTATTGTCATCAAAATATTCTCTATGATTAATTACAAAATAACTCTCCTTAGAAAATGGAGCGAAAAACCACACTTAAGAGAAAACAAAAACCCTAAGTGAAGATCTCCTACAAACACCTGGAAAACTCAACTCCATAGATCAATAAATACCTCCACCACTTGAACAAAAGCCCTTCTTCCCTTTGATTTATGCATCTTGCTTGACTTACCTTGTAATAGAAAATATTCTCCTACCGGGAAGAATTTACTCCTTATCATTTGCCCTTGTAGGTGAAAGTATATTCTATTTGCTATGACAAACCCTTTGCTATAAAAATATCCATTTCACCTGTTCACTTACACTTCTTCTCACCTAGCAATACAAAGCCCTTTATTTCACTTTGAACAATCTCTATGAAATGTTTTATTTTAAAATCTTTATGAAGACTTTAAAAAATAAAATGGTTGTAGAAAGCCATTCACTAGTGCTTCTCACATTTTTATTTTTACTCATCTTTATAACATTATAAAATGATAATATTAAAATGAGTTATGGGGCTTGCCATCATTTACTCCACACCTACCAGCAGTCATCATCAATCGCTAAAGCAAAGTGAAAAGGTGAAAACTATTAGTGATTGTTGCACTTTATACAAACATTACCCAAGAGAAAAAATATTGTTTTTAATTATGAAGGCTTTAAAATATTATATCATTGAGTAGCTACAACTTTACCTGTTCCTTTTGGGTATGTGCAGAATCATCATGGAAAAAACATGCCCTTAAGTGGCAAAAAATTCAAAAAAATTAGAGTTAGGCAACTTGATGTAAAAATTTGAATAAGTTATCTATATTATTTCAAAAAATACGTAAGAATAGAATCTGTAGCAAATCGAATGTAGTTTATGAACTACTAGGTTTATTTAAAAAAATAAAAAATCTATTTGGTGAAAATTTGAAATTTCAATGCAATAGTACTTAAATTTCAGGGAAAAAATAAGAAGTAGGTGTCTGTTTGACCACCCTAACCACAATAAAATGATCATATTTTTTATAATATTTTAGATATAAGTAGAGGACTCATGTCCCGATGTGATGCATATTTTTTGTAATTTTTTCCAAGTAAATAATTAATTATGATTTTTTATTACAACTTTTAAAAATATAAAAACTTGTATGTCGACCACCTTAACTTGGTCAAAAATTCATGAAATTCAAATTTTCTTTTTTTAATCCTATATTATACAAAGCATAGAATGTGACACATGTTTTAGACTCAAAAAATTTTGTACCGTTTGAAAGCTATAGATGTTTTTCAATCAACAGGCCTCTCAATTAGGACTTTAGTCATAATTCAAATAGAAAATGAATAATAATTATTTATTAAATTCAAAGTAAAATATAATTTATATTGATGGAAAGATGAGAATCTCCTTTAAAAACCCTTTTCATTTCATCAATTTGGGGCAAAAGAAAAGTCGTCAGCCACATACCCATCATATCACCACTTTTTGGCCCATCATGATCCTACATATACTCTTTTCACTTTCACCATATGTTTTTAAAATGTTTACCCTATGAGGGATTTTGAATATTTCATGGGGAAATTTAAAAAAAAAATTGTCTATGCCCAAGTTTAATTTTCACTTTACATATCATATTAAACTTTTGCATCTTAGAAAATGAGAATCATTAATTTGTTCATTGGAAACACTTTATGCTTTGATGTTTTGCCTTCAAAAACTCTTGTCAGGCCCACCACTTTATTTACTCCAATGTTCTCAATAGTCATCGCCGATTGCTAATGTAATATGGAAGAGTTGATATCTATCAGCGATTGACGAAGAGGAAAATGTGATATCACTATATTGCAAATAGAAAATGGAAAAGAGATGAGAGAAGCTAAAGAATGTACCATTGTGGATCACCAATAAAATCAAGAGAAGACAAATCAAATCTGCAATCGGTGAAGAGAAACTCCTCTTCACACTTAGTCGCTCCTCCATTTCACATGAATCCTCCATAGCATCACATTCAACCTATTTTGAAATGTTGAAGTTGAAAACTTGCACATAGAAACACCATAATTCAATTTGCAACCTACGATTTGAAGGTGCCATATATCTTCCCTAAAAATGTTCTTCATAATATTCTTTTAGCATTTCCTGTTGCCGTATTCGCAAGGTGCTCGAGCCAAAAAAAATATAGGAATCAACAAAATAGAATTTTCTCAAACAATTTTGATACATTTTGACTGCAAGTGTAATCCTATCCTTATGCAAAGTAAACATGAGCTAGGAATCTGAAATATTTCCTCTACATCGGCCACTTAAACTTGTGTGAAAGTTTCTTTTGCCATATGAAATAGACCTTCAACAAACACAATAGTTGTCATTCTCACCACAATAGATTCTTTACTTTTGCACCAATCTTTTATAATTCTCAGAATTTTTGAAGGTGTGATCAATTTTCTTTGGAAATATCAAATCAACTCCTTCAAGTAGTGTAATGGTTTCCTCCTACAACAAAATCTACGTCAAGTGCATCCCAATCAAATTAGGTTTAAGTGGAATTCATTTCCAAGAGCCCTGTGGCTGCAAGATATTGAGATGCATATGTTTAAACAAGAAACCTTAATATTAGCAACATGTATAAGAGATTTACTTTTTCAACATCATGTAGCTTGTTTGATGGCCACCATTTACAACATGCATTTCCCCATTTCAATATCAACACTATACTCTACAGTTTGAACCCTTCTTAAGATTTGTTTCCATCTCCCTTCGAATTCCTCCCATGAAGGTTTGAGTAGAATACAAATTCAGGTAGCCACCTCGAACTCACTCCACAAAAGATTCCACGGATTTTCCTTTATTGATTTCTAAAAGAAACACACCATCAAATTTGTTTGGATCACCAATCGCTAATGGAGACAACTCCTGGATGGATTCCCCACCATGTGAAATGTGAGCATGATAATTCCTTACATTGATTCATTGTGAAACTTTGATTGTGTCTTTGCTTGATGCCAGTCATCAGTCTTCTATTCCATGTTGCCGAGCACCTACAACACATTTGATAAGTCTTCGTTCACCAAGGAATGTGCCTTTTAAAGTATGTCCACTAAGAAGTGAACCATAATGTGTTGAAAGCTTCATTTTTCCACTTGGAACTCCAACTCCAACTACCACGCCCTGGCCATTGCAACATGATTCTAAAGAAGTATATATCATGTGAACATCTCCAACACTTTCAAAACAATAAACTGCTCCCCTGGCAGTTAATTTCTTTAGAACCTACTGAATAAGTTGCTTGTATTTATTAGGATTAATAAATTCAGTGTTTCCAAATTCCTTTCATCTTTCACATTTCTTAGGGTTTATATCAACAACAATGATTTGAGATGCCCCTCTCAATTTAGCACCTTGGGCCACAGATAAGCCTACTACTTCAAGGCCAAAAATGACAACAATTGATCATGTCTCAATGTTGGCTACATTCCAGGTGGCTCCAAATCCTTTTTGAAGTACATGTCAACTAAAATGGGAAACTTAGACCTAGGTTTCCATCCACCATAGGTACATCAAAACTAAGGTTAATTTGATTTTATTTTATGCCCGCGTCATGGGATTCCCCAAAAATGTTGTTGCACACATGAGACTGGTTGTGCCTTGAATAATAATCAGTGTAATTTTAGAAAAAATAATTATTATGCTGTGTCTAGAACATGCTAGTTGCATTTTATGTCCCTTGGCAACTACAAGAACAAACTTCATGGTCATTGGAATAGGGCAACAATGTTGAATTTAACTAGTATCAATTATACCAAGCATTCTATCAGTGCCACTATCAACTATGTACACTTTTATGATAATATCCACCTTTGATGTTGATTCTATTGTCCATGTCCAATCCTTCCATATCACTCCCATTTGTTTCTAATATAGCTTTGGTTGGAGGATTGCATTGAATACTTAACATACTCATACCTTCAAAGAAGCTATCCAATGCTGCAAGGATACAAACACTACTGATCCCAAAATCATACTTGGACGGGTTGAGCTTTGGTAAAGAATACAAAGCCTTCAATGATGAGAATACTTTTTCTAAAGGTTGTGTTTCCTGACCTAGGACAACATTCAAATAACCCTAGAAAATCAAGGATCTAGGGTAATATTAACAACATAGATTTACGTGGTATGGTATTGTCAAGCTATTCTAATAAATCAATGGGAGGATAGTATTGAGATATATCTAATTCTGAATAAGAAAGGTCACAACTAGTCTCCAAAGGAATAGATGGAAATAATTTTACAGAACTAGGATTTCACCATATCCAACCTCTTGACCCAACCAAATAGAAGATTCCTAAAATTGTGTTATTCAGTCGGGTCCCCTTGTGGGCCCGATTGAAAAAAAATCATTTTGAAACAAATTTTTATCCCTAATTAACCTCAAGGCTACTTCTGAATGCATCAAGCATGAAAATTTTGAAATGGGTTGCCATTAAAATTCATTTTCATGCACTTTGCACAATAGTCAAAACAGGTCAGCTGGCCTCTGGAATCACCCTAGGAAACTAGTCAAACGACCTCCTAGAGCTATGTAAATACACATGCATGAACACATTTGACCCAAGAATGTAGTGAAAAAAATTGATTGGAAAAATAGATCTTGAGGTGCAAGATATTAAATGCCAAAGTGACTTACTCAAATGTTTTTGCAACTGCACCTATCAGAGACCAATTCGATCACACCAAGTCACCTCCTTGAAAAATTATCAAATCACCTCATGGGAAGCTACCACTAGAAAAATTAGATCATTTAGGTCCATTGATCATGTGTGCAAGATGTATTTCCTTCAATCCATATTTATCACTAGATATTAAGGATCTAACTTGACCATCTTGAAACATTTTTAACATGTAGATGTAAAATCAAAACAAACTGCATTTGCTTTTGACCTAGTAAAAATATCAAATCAGATCATGAGGCTTTGAAACCAGACCAAGGTCATATGAATGTGGTGAAATGTAGGGAAACAATCCATTTTTCATGATAATCATCCAACTGTGAAATATCAACTTGATAGGAGGCTACTTCGCGAGACAGAGAGTTTGCAAACAACAAAAAAGTCCCAGAACCCTCCAACTTTGCTTTTCAAAAACCTATCTAGACTCATCATGGGAAGTTAAAAATTCACATGTATGTTCACATATGTCAATTGAATATGTCCACCAACAGGTTTGGCATGAAAGTCAACTGGCTCTAATTTATGACCCTCCATGTCACTAGGGTAGATTTTTTAGGTGCATTTCTAAGTGTGGAAATCAACTTTTTTCATCATGGGAACTCAAATTTTGAAAATTGTGAAGGTTCCATTAGTGGCTCCGACTGGGGATGCATGCCCCTTGTGGGAATGGAAAGATTCCAGTTCTATGGGAGAGAAGATCAAGTGCCAGAACATCAGGTGATAGAGTCTTAATCAATTTTTCAAACCATATTTGATGGTCCTAGGCCACCAAATGAAAAGAAGAGCCAATGTTTTCCCATGTCAAACACCAATCTATTGAAGGAACTAATTTCCCTCAACTCACATTCACCTCTGCTATACCACTACAACAAATTTTATTTCATCCCTGCCAAAGCAAGTGTTAGGCTCCTTCTGAACAAGTGAAAATCTATCTGATTAAAAATATTTTCACTAACATCTCTCACAATTTTTCTTAGCATACCATTTCTAATGTAATCTCTATCATTTTGCATTATATAATCAGGTATAAACTAAAAAAATTCATGATCACATGACACATATGTGTTACATTCATCACATGAAAAATATTCATACTAAAAATAACATTCTATGCTCTTCATCTTATTCTCATGCTTCATCAGAATACCTCCCAACTGAACTAGAAACTGAAAGTATTCATACTCCTCCAAGAATTTTTCATCATGATATTCAACCTTATCTACAAAATTTATTTCATATGTAAAACATACTTAGTCAATGCCCTCGAGGAGTTCATTAATGTGTTGCTTTGTTTGCTCAAGACCACACTTCAACCCTATATGAGATGCATCATCAGAGTTCTCAACAAAGAGTGGATTGTCTCTGCACCAATAAGGACCATCATTTCTCATCTCTAGTGAAGATGGAGGCTCATCAAATAAAGGATTTTCCATTACATTCATTACTATCATAAAACTATTTTGCCTCCTTAACATAAAGATCTAAATATTCCATATCATCAATGTATTCCAAATCATTACAATCCCTAGAAGAGCATACATACAAATTTTTAACTTCATTCTCATCATCAATAGTTAACATCTCTGACTCATATTTTGAAAACTCTTCATAGGAAGAAAGTTGTTCCTCCTCAAGCAAACATGTGTTCCCATTATTATTAGCACATTTCTCATTTGTACCAAATGATTCTATCCCTTCTTCATGAGGATAATCATGATCGACAGAGGAATGGTCATACTTAATGCCATCATTAATATTACAACAAGAGGATTCATCAATACTGAAACTATGTTCAATTTTCAGACTAAATGCTCAATCTTATATCTTCCATAGGAGCATAGGTAGTGGAATCTTCAAAAAAATCAAAGCCTAGGATGATATAAAACATGTATTTAGGCTCTTTCTCTTTAGATTGGTCATTTTCACATACTACTTCAACATCACCAACCACATGGGTTAAGTCACCATGTTGAATACTTGGGCCCATTTCTATTCCTTGATTAGTAGACTTGCAACAAGAGATAACTTCACATACCTCCTTCTGTTCTATAGGCCATGCATTTGAAATATGAAAACTATAATCATTATCTACATAACCAATGAACGTGCCACTTATTTCACTTGCTTCACTTTGGTGTACATTTTCAACCTTTTCTCCACTCTCTTCCTGCTTATGTGATATCTCACTACTTGAGTCATATGGAGTAGTAGAAACATTATATTCACAAGTTGAAAACATGATAGTTTCTTGGTGATCATCTCTAATATTTTCAAAAAGAGAAAATTATTCACATACTTGGTGAGGCTTGACAGGATTCAACTCCTTTGGTAGAGCACTCAAACCTGGTTCATAAGATTCATAAAATAAATCAATGCATACTAAATTTTTCAAGTATGTGACACTTAGGAATTGCAGCTAGATTATCCATAAATATTGCATAGAGATCATATGATGATTCTCCTTCATGTCTCCTTATGCAAGAGAGGGATTGAACTAAGACCATAGGATCACAAATGCATGCAATGTCTTGAAAATTTGTTTGGGGATCTATATGATCAACATTGTGGAATGATGTGCAAGATGAAACAATAGGGGTGTAAGTGCTCTGACATTCATTTTCAACTTCTGACTTACACCTTTCATCAACATTTGGTGTCTCAGGACATCAAACTCTCATAGATAAATTACCCTTGTGCATTCCATATTTCTGGTTGTTTTCAATGATCATGGCTACATCATAGGTCTGATGTAAGGTTTTAGGATCCTTATCTGTCAATAGATAACTCATCTCATTATTAAAATACCCCAAATAAACCACCAAAAACACTACATCACTTAGTCTCAAAACCTCAAGAATATCCCTCAATGCTTTAGCAAATCTTTAGTTAAATCCTAGAACTAGCTCGTCCTCTTCTTTCTCAATGTTCATAAATTTATTGAGCACAAAACTAGTATTGATTCTTTCACCAAATTTCTCCATGAACACTGCTTTGAACTATACCCAAGAATAGATAGAGCATGCTAGTAAATCAGAGAACCAATCTCTTGAATCTCCTTTCAAAGACTAAAGAAACAACCTCATAATCACATCCTCATGATATATCTCATAGTCATCCATTAAATTTTTGAATTCTTGTAGATGCCTTCTTGCTGATTCATACTTCTTACCACTAAATTTTGGTAAGTGTTCTATGATTTTAGATGGTATGACATTTTGGGAAACCAAAAATTCCATCAAAATTTATGGCTCTATATCTTTCAATAGATAAATTTCTTATATTACATGATAGGGGTTGCACACTAGGCATTGTTACATTTAGGTCCTCACAGGTATGCATTTTCTCACAACTCTACAAGTCTTTTCCTATTAAATTTGTAGTTATACAAGGAAACTTCAAACTTCTTTTACAAGATAATCTTAAGCTTTTAGAATACATATTTCTATCTCAACTTGCTTAAGATCTTATAAATGAGTTTCTTCTAAAATATTTCATACTACAGTTCAAAATAGATACTATAATCTAGTAACACAAAAGTATGTCCAATAATCACTACTATTCCATTTCTTAGTGCTTAATTTCACTCAATAGGGAAATAATTGTTTTTTCAAGACTTTCAAATATGTTCTTCATATACAGATATATCTTTCTTTGAAATCCAAATTATGAAAACTACCTAGATATGTTGTAGCTGTTGCAAATTCTTCTTCCTGACTGGAAATCTTTGTAGATCTGAAACTCTCTTCACATCTTCATCAGGTTAGTTGAAAGATTCACCACCTCTCTTCATAGAGGACTGAACTTCAAGCAATATGAAGCTCCTTCAAAGATGAATTTCCTTCTGGGTCTTCTCCCACAGTAGAGTCAAACATTAATTCATTAAAAATTGCTACAACAAAATTACTTCCAGGCCTGAATATTTCTCAATATCTGAACCAAATATTCAGATTCATCAAATTATTGACTCTTTCCAAATGGATGCTATTTTGATTCTCCCTAGTGGAGATGACAATCTGTTGGTACTCAAATCTACTGTCAACTTGAATCCTAAAGGGCTTCTATGCCTTATGGTCATATTTAAGGAGAGATTTGGCCAATGAACGGGATATTGAATTAAAATCCTTCTCCCCTCCACTTCAAGCTCTGTCAAACTTAGGAGAGTAATCCCAACAATGTTCTTTCAGATACTTGTGTACCACAATATCAAACACATAGTGAACAAATAATTCTCCTTTATATACTTATCATACACAATACCCTGAAGATATGGCTGACCTTCATGGCAGTGTGCACATTAAACATGAGAGATATGATTCATTGAATTCCACACACCCACAATAAGATTGATAAGTAAATTGATTATAAATTTTGATTAGCTTAATTAACCAACAATTGGAACATGAATAACACACTTAGATTAGTGCTTCATCCTTCGAATAGAGTCAACTTAAACACCTACATAATTTGATAACAATTTTCACACCTAACATCATATGAAGCTCTAAAATACTGCATTATAGTATTTCAACATTGTGTCTTAACCTCTAATTCTTACTAACATCCTAGCACCCAGTTTTAATAAGATTTACAACCATATTCAAGTACCTACTTCAATTATTTCAATTAATAAACAAGAATAGAGCCACACATCCATTTGAAATTGAAAGAGACAAATAAGACAACCTTGATTGTATTATTCATAATCTATAAAACCAATACATAGGAGAGTAAAATAGTATCAAACTTGAAAAATTCAACATTATTTTTCCAGTATTGTAATCAAAATTACATAAAGATTGACAAAAGCATACCCTAAAACTTGACTATAAAATGCTTTGTATTCTCATCAAAATTTTCTTAGTGATTAATTACAAAACAACACTTAAGGGAAAATGAAAAGCTTAAGTGATGATATCCTAGAGACACCTAAAAAACTTAGCTCCATAGATCAATAATTGCCTCCACCACTTGAAGAAAATCCCATCTCCCCTTTGATTCACACATCTTGCTTGAATTTCCTTGCAATAGAAAATATTCTCCCATCGGTAAAAATTCACTCATCATTTTCCCTTCCTTGCTGCTGAAAGAATATTCTATTTGTTGTGACAAACCCTTTGCTTTAAAAATCTCCATTTGACCTGTTTGCTTACCCTTCTTCTCACCGAGCAATACAAAGCCCTCTATTTCACTTTGAACAATCTTTGTGAAACGTTTTATTTTACTCCCCAACATATTTTTATTTTAAAATATTTATGAAGAATTTAAAAAATAAAATAGCCATAGAAATCCATTCACCAATGCTTCTCATATTTTGATTTTTACTCATTTTTATAACATTATAAAATGATAATATTAAAATGAGTTATGGGGCCCGTAATCATTTACTCCACACCTCCCTATAGTCATCGCCAATAACTAATGCAAAGAGAAAAGGTGTAAAATATTAGCGATTGTTGCACTTTACACAAACATTACCCAATAGCAAAAATATTGTTTTAAATTATGAAGGCTTTAAAATATTATATCATCGGGTAGCTACAACTTTACCCGTGCCTTGTCACTTTCACCATATGTTTTAAAAAACTTTACCCTGTGAGGGATTTTAAATATTTCATGGGGAAATTTAAAGAAAAACACCTTTGTTTGTGTCCTTTTAATTTTCACTTTAATACATCTCATATTAAACTTTTGCATCTTAGAAAATGAGAAGCATTAACCTGTTCATTGGGAACACTTTATGCTTTGATGTTTTGCCTTTAAAAACTCTTGTTGGGCCCACCACTTTATTTACTCCAACATTCTCAAACATCACCGATCGATAATGCAATATGGAAGAGTTGATATCTATCAGTGATTGATGAAGAGGAAAATTTAATATTGCGCCATCGAAAATAGAAAATGGAAAAGAGCCATCAAACAACAATGAGTGAACCTAAAGAATGCACCATCGCGAATCACCAATGAAATTAGGAGAAGAAAAATCAAACCTACAATGGGTAGAGAGACACTCCTCTTCACACTCATTCACTCCTCCATTTCACGTGAATCCTCCATAGCATAACATTCAATCTATTTTGAAATGTTGAAGTTGAAAACTTGCACACAAAAATGACATAATTCAATTTGTAACTTGTGATATGAAGGTGCCATAGATCTACCCTAAAAATTTTCTTCATAATATTCTATTAGCATTTCTTGCTGCCCTACTGACAAGGTGCTCGAGCCAAAACATTATTTAGGGTTAGGAAAAAATAGAATTTCCTCAAACAATTTTGATAATTTTGACTGGAAGTGCAATCCTATCCTTGTGCAAAGTAAACATGAGCTAGATTAACCCATGCACTAGGCATCTAAAATACTATCTCTGCATTGAACAATTAAACCTATGTGAGAGTTTCTTTTGCCATATCAAATAGACTTTCAACAAACATAATAGTTTCCATTTGCACCACAATAGATTCTTTACTTTTGCACCAATATTTAATAATTCTCAGACTTTCTCAAGGTGCATTCAATTTTCTTTGGAAATATAAAATCAACTCCTTTGAATAGTGCCATGGTTGCCTCCTATAGTAAAAACCACCTCAAGTGCATCCCAATCAAATTTAGGTTTAAGTGGAATTCATTTCCAAGAGCCCCGTGGCTACAAGATATTGAGATGCATCCATTTAAATAGGAAACCCTAATATTATCAACTTGTATAAGAGATTTACTTTTTCACCATCATGTAGCTTGTTTGATGGCCACCACTTACAACATACATTTCCCCATTTCAATATCAACGTTGTACTTTGTAGTTTGAACCCTTCTTAAGATATGTTTCCATCGCTCTTTGAATCTCTTACATGAAGGCTTGAGTAGAATATAGATTTAGGTAGCCACCTTGATCTCACTCCACAAAAGCTTCCACAAAATTTCTTTTAATTGTGGGTATGTGTAGGATAATCATGGAAAAAATAGGCACTTAAGTGGCGAAAAATTTAGAAAAATCAGAGTTAGGAAACAATGCAAAAATTTAAATAATTTATCTATATTACTTCAAAAATATGTAAGAATAGAATCTGTAGAAAATTGAATGTAGTTTCTAAACTACTTGGTTTATTTTTTTAAAAAAAACTATTTGGTGAAAATTTGAAATTTCAATGTAGTAGTACTTAAATTTTAGGGGAAAAATAAGAAGTAGGTGTCTGTCTGACCACCCTAACCACAACAAAATGATAATAAATTTTTATAAGATTTTAGATATAAGTAAAGGACTCATGTCCAAATGTGATGCATACTTTTTATTAATTTTTTTCCAAGTAAATAATTAACTATGAACTTTTTATTACAACTTTTAAAAATATAAAAAATCATATGTCTGACCACCTTAACTTGGTCAAAACTTGATGAAATTCAATTTTTTTTTAATCTTATAATATGAAAAGAATAGAATGTGACACATGTTTCAGATTTAAAAAATGTGATACCTTTTGAAATCTATAGATGTTTTTCAATCATCCTGTCAATCAGGACTTTAGTCATAATTCAAATAGAAAATGAATAATATTATTTATTAAATTCAAAGTAAAGTATAATTTATATTGGTGGAAAGCTAAGAATCTCCTTTAGAAACCCTTTTTGTTTCATCAATTTTGAGTAAGAAAAATGTCATCAGCCACATACCCTACACATACCCATCATATCACCACTTTTTGGCCCATCATCATCTTGCACATACCTTGGTTGATAAAAGAAACAAAGCATCAATTTTTTTTGGATCACCAATCACTAATGGAGATAGCTACCGGATGGATTCCCACAATGTGAAGTGTGAGCATGATAGTTCCTTACATCAATTCACTATGCAACTTTGACTATGTCTTTTGTTGTTACCAATCATCAATCTTCTATTCCATGTTGTCGAGCACTAAAACACATTTGATGAGTCTTCATTCACCAAGAAATGGTCCTTTTAAAGTACGTCTACTAAGAAATGAACCATAATGTGTTGAAAGCTTCATTTTTCCACTTGGAACTCCAACTACAACTTCCATGTGCCAACCATCACAACAGGATTTGAAGTTAGTCTGTATCATGTCAACATCTCAAACACATTCAAAACAATAAAATACTCCCCTGGTAGTTAATTCCTTTAGAACTTCCTGAATTGGTTGCTTGTAGTCATTGGGATTATTAAATTTAGTAATGTGAAATGCCTTTCCTCTTTCACATTTTGTAGTGTTTATATAAACACCAATTATCCAAGATACCCCTTTTAATTTAGCATCTTGGGCCACAAATAAGCCTACTACTCCAAGGCCAAAAATGAAAACAATTGATCATGTCTCAATGTTGGATACATTCTAGATGGCTCCAAATCCTCTTTCAAGTACATGTCAACTAAAATGGGCAACTCAAACCTAGGTTTCTATCCACCATAGGTGCATCAAAACTAAGATTAATTTTCTATTATTTTAGGCTTGCGTCATGGGATTCCCCAAACATGTTGTTGCACACATGAGACTGGCTATGTCTTGAATAATAATCAATGTAATTTTAGAAAAAATAATTATTATGTTGTGTCTAGCACATGCTAGTTGCATTTTTTATCCCTTGGCAACTACAAGAACAAACTTCATGGCCATCAAAATTGGGCAACAATATTGAACATAACTAGTATCAATTATACCAAGCATTCTATTAGTGTCACTATCAATTACAATTTTATGATAATCTTCACCTTCGATGTTGATTCCATTGTCCATGTCCAATCCTTTCATATCACTCCCTTTTTTTTCTAATATAGCTTTTCTTGTAGGATTGCATTGAATACTTAGCATACTCATACCTTCAAAGAAGTTATCCAACGCTGCAAGGATGCAAACATCACTAATCCCAAAATCACACTTGGATGGATCAAACTTTGGTAAAGAATACAAAGCCTTCAATGAGGATAGTACTTTTTCTAAAGTAAGGATGTGTTGCCTAACCTGGGAAAAGTATCAAATAACCCTATAAAATCAAGGATCCAAGGTAATATTAACAATAGAGATTGATGTGATATGGCATTGTCAATATTTTCTAATAAATCAATGGGAGGATAGTATTGAGATATATTTGATTTTGAATAAGAAAGGCCATAACCAATATCCAGAGGAAGAGATGGAAATAATTTTTCAAAACTGGGCTTTCACCATATCCTACCTCTTGACCCAACTAGATGGAAGATTCTTGAAATTATGTGACCCATGTCGGGTCCCCTTGTGGGCCCAAATAGTTTTTATTGTTTTCAAACAATTTTTTATCCCTAATTGGCCTTGAGGATGCTTCTAAATGCATTAGGCATGAAAAATTTGAAATGGGTTGCCATTAAAATCCATTTTCAGGCACTTTGCATAGTAGTCAAAATAGGTCAAGTGGCCTCTCGAATTGCCCTGGGAAACTAGTCAAACGACCTCCTAGAACTATGAAAATACACATGCATGCAAACATTTGACCCAAGAATGTAATCCAAAAAATGAATTGAAAAAAAAAATCTCAAGGTGCAAGATATTAAATTCCAAAGTGGCTTACTCAAACTTTTCTGCAATTGCACCTATCAGAGACCAATTCGATCATACCAAGTCACCTCCTTGAAAAATTATCGAATCACCTCATGGGATTCTACCACTGGAAAAATTAGATTATTTAGGTCCATTGAGCATGTGTGCAAGAGGTATCTCCTTCAATCTATATTTATCATCAGATATTAAGAGTCAAACTTGACCACCTTGAAACATTTTGAACATGCAAATGTAAAATCAGAACAAACTACATTTGCTATTGACCTAGTAAAAATATCAAATCACATCATGAGGCTCTGAAACCAAACCAGGGAACATATGAATGTGTGGAAAATGTAGTGAAACCATCCATTTTTCATGACAATCATCTAGCTATGAAATATCAGCTTGGATAGGAAGCCACTTCCCGGGATAGAGAGTTTGCAAACAATAGAAAAGTCCCAGAACTCTCCAGATTTTCTTTTCAAAACCTTGTCTAAACTCATTGTGTGAAGCTGAAAAATGACATTCATGTTCACATATTTCAACTTAATATGTCCACCAAAGTATTTTGCATGAAAATCAACTGGCTTCGATATATGACCCTCCAAAGTAGTTCACTCGGGCAGATTTTTCATGTGCATTTTTTAGTGTACAAATCAACTTTTTTCATCATAGACACTCAAATTTTGAAAATTTTGAATTTTCCATCACAATGGTTGATTGGTAAAGAATTTTCACTTACTCTCAGTCTCACTCTACCTAATGCTCTCACTTGTAAATTGTCTCACCCTTGTAAATGTCCAGTTTGTTGTTGCAGATTTCAACCTTGTTGATGAAACTTGGGAGTGATTTCAAATGAGGCTTTGTTACCTATTTAAAAGTTTTTGTGACTACTTAAATTGTTTCTATGGAACACATACCATTAGGGTTAGGGTTTTTGGCATGAAAATATTCCTTTGTATTAAATATCATAAGCTTTAAAGGATTACACAATTATTAGATGGGCAGACCATGCAAGGTCATATATACATAGTAAAATAAAAGCTATTTTAAATATAACTAAACTATACAATGTTCAAATACTAACTCTGGTGAGATATATTAACCATTACATGATAACAAGATAGAAATTAATCTTTTACAATGACTTGTTAACATAATAAAATAGAACCATTATTTCATAATATTAAATACTTCCTCTTTCATTTGTTGCTCCATTTCTCATTGTTGTCTTCGTAGAATTATTATATTTTCTTTTCCCTTGTGGTGGCGGTTACCTCTCTGTCCTATGGTACTTCTAGGTAGCTTTTTGTATTCCATTTGAAATTCTAAATGATATCTCATGAACCAGGTATTATTACCTTCATTGATATGCCAAAATCCTTCCAACTTTAACATTTGTCCTATTGAAATCCAAAGCTCCTTCATTTAGAAACTTCACAAGTGTTTCCTTTGAATTCTCCATAGTGGTTGTTACTTGCACAGAAATATTATGAAACATGAGTCTTCAAAAGGACTCAGTAAATACCCTCCTAGTACCCTAAAAAATATCCTTATTTCTATCCTTCCATATTGCCCATAAGATATTAGATGATAAATTAAGCCAAAAAATTATATGACATACTTAATTCTTCTACAGAATCAAAGAGAATCGCCTACCAATTTATCTTACCATTGTCCCCCCATACCATAAGGTTAGCCAAAAATATGTTTTATATCTCCTTTGCAAAAAAAAATTCAAAGAACATATGTCTAATGCTTTTAGGTTGTTTACATACAAAACATATTATCAAAACTAAAGAGGAAAGCTTAAGAAGAAGTTTTTACAACATAAGTAACCATTTAGAAAAAGTAATCTTAGGTTATAATATATTAAACCACAACAACTTGAAGGTTTTTGACCATTGTGTACCTAATAAATTGTATTCCAACATTTTTTTAGATAGAAGGGAAGGTCTTGTGAGAAATTTAAGGTCTTATAAATCACTTTAAGTTTTAAATTTAGAACCTTAGTACTATTTTTCCAATTGACATTTTCAATCAATTCATTATCTTTTACATTGCAACCAGGGAATTTAATGTTCCTACATGGCTCCCTAAGGATAGAGAAATTTTTCCAATGTGATGGAGGAAGCTTGAATTCAATGCTTAGATATACCCATGATTTTAGTTTGTTATTACACATTATATCTTTAGAGCATCTAATTCCTTTTAAATGCCATGTTTTAGCTGAGCATCCTTGCAATAAAGAAAGTGGTTTATCCTTTTTAAAGATGTTCCACTAGATTGACCTATTACGTTACACAATACCTCTTGTTTGATTCACATACTCATAGTTCTTAATGTGACTTCTACCGATCTCCTAGAATTTCCATAAACTCTTGAACACATTTCATTCAATTAACATTACTAGAAATCTCCCAAATAGAATATCATTTATGGGGATTTGTTTCCAACTCTTTTCTTTTTTGGGGGTAGTATATTGGATATTATTCAATACTATAACCTTCCATAGTTCATTTCCATTTAAGGATTTAAGGATCCACTTTCCAACCACATACATGCCCTATATTTTTAGGTCTTTTAGTCATAATCCCCCTTCTAGTTTTCTTAAGCAACACCATTCCCATTTAATTGCATGTTTCTTCTTATTTTCCTTTGCATTTGACCAAAGGAATTGCCTAATATTTTTTGTATTTCATTTATCTAGTAGCTACTAAATAACCAGATAGAGTAATACACATTGTAAGAAGCTATTTTTTTTTACACAATTGGAATCTTCTAGATAATGAAAGGTATTGCTTGTTCCAATTGTAAAGTTTTTTTATCAATTTTATTTTTAATCCAATACCACATATCTTTTAGATGGGAATTAACTGCAAATGGAATCCCTAGGTACTTAACTTGTTTGTTAGGTCCTCCCCATTGAAATTGAAGCTTATTGAACCAATTTGGTGGGTAGTTGTCCCAACTAAGCATTATAGATTTTTCCTTGGATATTCTATTAGTTGAGGATTCACTAAATAAATTAGGTCTGTGCATAAGATGATCTACATTTATTTCTTCCAAGTTTACAAAAAATTTCGTATCATCTACAAATTGAATTTCTAAAAGATCATCTCCATTAGGAAGATTTAGTCCTTTAATTTTAGGTGTCAATCTAGTATCCCTTAGAATGTAGAAGATGGAATCAGAGGATATCATAAACAAGGTAGGTGTAAGAGGGAAGCTAATGACAAACAACTGAGCTAGGAATACTAGTAAACTACCTTCCTCATAAGGAAACAAAAATATAATCTTATAAACAACAAGGAAATGAGACAATAGATATGTATGTAATAACCCATTCAAAATTATTACTTAATTAATATTATTATAAATGACACATGAATATGCTCCAAATTAAAAAAGACATAACTAGTGGCTAATGCCAATCATAGCTACACATGTCATTTTAAAATGAGTCAAAGAGTCTTATATTCACTTCAAATGTCAAATTACAATATTAGGTTTGCCTTTGCTCCTAAGGACACAAGTCATTACATTCTACACATTACATCAAGTACAAGAATGAAATTACATCAAGTTACATCTTGGAGTATAATAGTCTTATGAACAACTAAGGTTCTTCTTGGATGGTTTCCTCCACTGATGGACAATAACATGGTTGAAGCACTTTACCACCCAACCATGAAGCTTATGCTTCCCCGGTGTTCTTCTAACTTGAAGAATGCCAGACCCGACATGGAAAATTTAGCAAGAGAACAATCTGCAATGTGGAATTTGGTGTGTGCCCAAACATCAACATGCAATTTCTATCTACAAGTTAGAAAAGAAAGTGCAAGATCTATGCTAGTAATAGAAGAGAGTGAAATCACAGAGTTCATTCATACATACATAATGAACTATATTGCTTGGAAAATCATAATAAATGTGTTGCAACAACATAAAATAATAGGCTCTAGTAAAGAAAATCTATACTCTCTATACTCCGTTTCAGCACCTGTCCAGGAAGGTAACTTTCTAGTATACATCTCATAACAGCTATCCACAATCTAGCAGCATCTATCCATAGGTGCTATAGTCAACTAAGGTATGACTGTTTTCTTCAAGTATTTAAAATATTATTTCAAAAAATTCTTTGAAAGAAGAAACAAAATACTAATTTATACTCTAAATAGAAATCAGATTTATGATTCACAAAGTACTTCAACAATCTGCCATATCATTCTTATGACTATTTCTACCTATCATCTTAAGCATTCTCTCTTTTTTTTTAAATGTACTAAAAACAAAAGAAGGTATGCCACAAGTATGTGTATGTACATAGACAAAGTCTATGTGCATACACATATGTGTGCATGGAACCTAGGAAAATAGGGGAATGTATGAATGTATTCACACCCACTTTCAAAGAGGCTCCACTCAATGATAATCCTAGAGACTTCAATGCAGAAGAGATTGAAATCTATCAATAGGGATATCTTGGGGATTGAATGATAGCTAATAATGGGTTCACCACCAAGTGTAAACTCAGAAAATAAAATATGTTGGAAAACACAGTGTGAAATCATGACAAATATAAAGTGCCCTAGAAGATGTTGTTGATTGGTGGAAAAATGGATATATAAATATCACTCATTCTCCATCAAATCACTCAATAATGTCCTAAGATTCCCAATTGGATTGACTAACAACCTCACAAGGTGAGTCAATTCACAATGAGGAGGACCTAGGAAGGGGGTTCTTTCAGCTTTAAAGGGTTCACCACCAACTATAAACTTCAAAAAGAAAATGTTAGAAAACAAAATGTGATATGCAAATCAATGCTAAATGAAAATGCAATAGAAAACTATGAAACTAGAAATATGCACCTGGGAAGTTTGGAGATGTTGTGAGGATTTTGGAAATGTAAAGAAGCTATCAAAAAGTGTTATGGAGGACTAAGACACACAAGATGGCATATTAATCCCATTGCTATTTTTTAGGGCAGATGTAGAGTCTTTGGATGTTAGAACCAGATCTAAAATAATCTCTAAAAAATATGATTGGGAGGACTAAGATTCCCAATATGGTGTATTAGTCTCATTCTTAATTTCTAGAATTTCTTAGTATGGTGTTGAAGCTTAAGACCTAAAATTCCTTCTTCACCAAGTCTTCAGATATGAACCTGTAAAAAGACTTGCAAAAAAAAGGAATTTGGATTGATTGTTTATGGGGTTTTTCCTTGGTCAAACCCCTTGTTTGGTAATTAAACCTTGATGAAAAATAATAGACATGAAAATCTAAATGTGTGTGTGCCCTAATCTTAAGTGTGTCTAAGATTATGAAAACTAGAACATGAAGAAACCCTATTCAAATGTATTTGAATAAGATTCCTAAGATGCAAATAAAAATGACCTCTAAAGGAGACCTATAATCACCCTAATAGGTTATAAGCATGAAATATACCTTCCTTGGGTAGAAAATAGAGCAATAATGGAAGATGGAATCAATCAAGAAACAAGTCTTTAGGCTTGGATAAATGGCTAGTTGCATTTCCAACATAGAATCTCTCATGATCCACAATAGGAATCCATTACTAATCCTTGCCAATGCTAAATCTTGGCTTGAAAATAGACTTGAAAAACCTGCAAAAACATAATAGCAGGCCTATCCAAGGCTTGAAACACTCCTTCAAACTTGCTTCACTTATCATTTGTTTGCTTCAACTTATAGCCTTAGGTGAAAATGGGGTGTGAATCTTACTTTTATAGGAACTCCTACCTAATAACCCAATGATTAGATCCCAAAGGCCAACAAAAGGTCAAATAAATTAAAATATTTTCATTTCCTACTCTTAATTCCTAAAAATAAATCCCCCAAGACTAAGACACCCTAGGTGGTGTCTTGGTCCCACTAGGATGCTTAATTTGCCAATTCAAAAAGTGGGTTACTAAGATTGATGGTTGCTTATGGGTTTTGGTCAGATTTAAAGTTGCAATATGCCTCGAGATGCACAAAAAGGGTCTTAGGGGCCCATAATAAGTGACCTAAAGGGAAATTAATTAAAGTGGTGCTAAAATGGTTCCAAAATAAGTGTGAAAATGCAAAGGTATGCATTTTTCTACACTATATTTAACCCCCACTTTAGCGCCGATATGACACTATGTGCATATGAAAGCTAAAGTATTTCAATAAGTAACTTTATAAAAGGACACTCATATGGATTCATTAGGGAAAATGAAGCCCCCATTGTAGTTACATGCAAAACCACAATATTAGGAACCACATTTTGCATCACAAATTTGTTAGTAGCTCAAAAGAATCCTTTTATCTAACTTTCCTAGAAAATTAAATTCGAGGGTAGATGTATGCCCCTCTTGATTCTGCTTACTTTACGTAGGTGGAATCAAGGTAGAAAATAAACCACATCAAACTGGACAAGTCCATCATAGGAAATTTACAAGTACCATGCCACTTGATGATAGAAATTTGATGAGAATGGGAGCGGAAATGCAATCCCAACACAACAAATGACATTGAAAATGGAGTTTGGTAGCTCAAAATATGTTAACCTCTTTTCCTTTTTAACAAAAATGACCTAACAGTGCATGCATATAAAGATAAAAGAAAGGGTAAGTCACATGCATTTCATCTTTTTACCTTTTGTAGAGTGAGCTACCTTGTTGAGAAGATGCCCATCCACCCATTCACAGATTGAGATTCTATAGGAGGTGGTTGCACGAGGTGAGCTACAACACACTGTGAATATATTTTTCCTTCTTTGTACTTCCACGTAATCAATTTTTAGTGTTTTTATAAAAAAATTAAATGAATTTATAGGCTAGGGAAGGTTTTTATTTCATTTTTTAGATTGTTGCAAAGTGTCCCACTTTGTCTCAAAGTGTCCTACTTTGTCGCAAAGTGTCCAAGTTAAGGAATAAAGTGTCTAGAGCCCTTAATTAAGATTTCCTAGAGCAACTTTAGCGTGCACTTCTTGACCATTAAAGCACAAATTTAAGATTTTAAGATATTTTTAAATTATATTTTGCTTCTTTTCTTATGGCATACTACACCTTGATCACATCAACACCTAGGTGGTTGGATGTTCAACCAACTTTGAGAGCTCACCGATTAGCTACCTGAGGAGGATGTGAAGATCCTACAGGAGACTAATGTTTACTGGGCCTATCTTGTGTTGGCCATGCGGTACCATGATTCCATGTTACTGGCACCAGCATAGAGATAGGACACAGACACCTACACCTTCCACTTGTCAACTGGGGAGATGACAGTCATGTTGGAGGTTGTGCACCACATACTATGAGTGCCCATCTAAGGAGAAAGGGTGTTCTTAGCACAACGTAGGAGTTTTGAGGAGATGCGGGAAAAAACTAAGTACTGCCTAGGAAAACTGATCCACTATAGGATCATGAGACTATGCATCAAGCTTTCTTGGATGTTGCATACACACTCACCACTTGTGAGAGGCATCATGATTTTTATATTAGCACTAGTACTAGTCCCCGATGGTCGTAGATAACATATAGAGGGGGTGGCTAGTGCAAATGATTGGAGACATGGAGCACTACCATGTGGTCTTAACCTGGGGCTAGAGCATACTAGAACACTTATACTATGATCTCGGTCAATTTACCTATGGAGAGGATGCATAGCATGCTACACTATAACCTACTACATACATGGATCCTAGAGCATATCACCTGTACCTAGCTTGTAGGATTTTTGATTGCCACATCGGTGGGGTATTCATAGGTTTTCAGCTATCCCATGAGACAAGCATGGCAGCATGGTGATGTGCTATTTTGGAGGGTGAAGTTTGACAGAATGAGGGAGGAGGATATAATATGGAGAACCTACCTCATGGAGCTATTTTGGCCAGACACAATAGGATAGATGAGACAGATGCAGGGAGACAGGTTGTTATTAGGATGGAGTGATCATGTAGTAAGACCTTTCTACTATGATCACGTCATGAGGTAGTTTGGATAGATATAGAGGTGACCATGACTACAAGATTCATACAAACTATTAGTACAAAGCACCTGTAGACCTAGAGATCTTAAATGGTCGGCAGTAGATGATATCATCTTCAACGACATAGAGGAGGAGGACACAGACATGCTCATGATCTCTGACATGGATTATGTTGGCATGACATAGGAGTATGATGAGTGGTGGGAGGTGACGGGGCCAGGACCCATATTTCCTATGGATTATCTTATGGGCTTCATAGGGCCTTTACTAGATTCAAGGGAGGAGGACAAGGAGTCAGGCAGAAGGGTAGATCCAGCAAACCTATTCCTAGATGACGAGGAGGATATGGAGGAGGACAAAAATTCTAAGGGGGAGGAGGATTACGAGGAGACAGAGGATGATAAGAGCCAACCCATGAGTGAGGATAGTGACACAGGTGAGGCTAGTCCTCCTAGACCCAAGTGGAGAGATACAGTTCCCACACAGGTTACGAGGTCACAGTCTACACATGCCAGTGTTCGAGAGCATAGGGAGAGAAATAGGGCATTTAAGATTCCTACTAATCATGCTACAAACCCAAGTGATGATATTTATTATTATGTTTTATATTTTTATGTATATCATGATCATATATATGGATATATTATGATGATGGATACTGATTATTCTAAAGATTTATATCTTGCAAGGCTTGTGATAGAGTCTGAGGACCTATTCTAATGTGCAGTTGTAGCGATACTACCACCCCTTCCTATAGATGAGGCTACAGTCATATAGTTCATGCCCCCACCATTCGTAGTGGAGTGAATGGACTTGTTCATGCCTTATGTGAGGCTTAGGGGAGCATATGTTGGAATATCCAGGCACACTAAGCACACTAAGGGTTAGGTATCAACATTAGTAGTGGAGTTAGAGGAGGCTCGAGCAGCTCAAATATCTGATGGAGAAGCCATCTTACAATCATAGGTCAAGTGGCTTTAGAGAGAGGTTGTCAAGATCCAGGCTGATAGAGACCTATCAAGCGAGAGTGGGTGGAGGCATTGATATGCGAGGGTGAGCTACGTGGGTCACTAAAAACTTTGCAAGAGATGACTAGCATGAGTAGACCCAAGTCTGACATGAGCATCTCCTAATGGGCATAGACACCACATCTGGATCAATCTAGCATCCATAGAACATAGTGACATTGTACTATTGATGAGATATATTAATTTTTTTGAGATCATGTATATGTATATATATATATATATATATATATATATATATATATATATATATATGAGCATGCACAAATTTTATGTTTATGTGTTAGATGATATGTGATTTATTAAATAATCTGTATTAGACTATTCAATAAGTATTTCAATGATCTAACATGTTTTTTCTTTAAGTTTTCTTATATGATGTAGTATGTTATGCTAAATTAAATGCACTCATGATTTAATTGTAAAACATTAAATACCAATAAGGATTTAACATAACATAAAATACACCATAAGGTCTGAATAGCATGATACCTAAAGTAAGAATCCAAAATTACATTGGACCCATTACCCTAGAATTCAAGACACAAAGAATCATGTGTCAAGAACAAAGCAAACACGAGAGATAATGACATTCTATCCATTAACTCTAACAACACTGCTTTAAAATTTTACACTATTTAGAGAGGTTAGATATAATACTGACACAAATGCATGACATTAATAGGTTCTCGAAGAGGTGTGCCATCCATTTCAGATCTATATTAGGTATGCTCCATATCCATAACTTTCTTGAACTATATAAGGTCCTAACCGGTTAGGGATAAACTCTCCTTTTTCTATCGAGTTAGCATTGACATTTCGTTGATTTTCGTACAACACCAAATCACCCTTGTTAAATGAACGAGGGATGACATGGTCATTATAGATTTGTTGCATTTTCTTAAGATAGGCTTGAAGATGTTTTATGGTGTTGATGCACCTTTGATCAAGCATTTCAATTTGGTGTAATCATTTTTCCTTATAAGTATTATAGTCAATTAGCCCTTGAAGAGTGATCCTTAAGGAGGGAATCTCTAACTCCAGGGGCATAATTTCCTCAGCAACATAAACAAGGTTATAAGGTGTGTTTCTTGTTGATGTTATGATACTAGTATGATAATCCCATACTGCATATGTTAATTGCGTATGCCAGTCTTTATTATGTTTGTTCACTATTTTTCTTAATATTTTATCAAGAGTTTTGTTAGTTGATTTGGCTTGTCTGTTAGATTTCGGGTAGTAAGGCATTGATAATCTATGTTGTATATTAAATGTTTCCAAGAAATTCTTCACATCATTATTCTTAAATGGTATTTCATTGTTTGAAACTAACATAGAAGGAAGCCCAAAGTGAGCAATAATATGTTCCAATATGAAACGACATATTACATCAGCTATTGTTGAATGCAAGGGGATAGCTTCTACCCATTTCATGAAATAATTTGTTGCTATGATTATAAAAGTATGTCTTGTGGGTGAGGGTGGAGATATTTTTCCAATAATACCCAAACTTCATATTGAGAATGGCCAAGTAGGAACTTGTGCATGAAGCTCGGAGGCAGGAACATGAATTAAGTTTTTATGCTCTTGACACTTGTGACATTTCTTAACATATTCAAAGCAATCTCCTTCCATATTCTTCTAGTATCCTATGCATATTAAATTTTGAATTAATGATTTTCCTCTGAAATTCCCCCCAAAAGCACTTGCATGAGCTTTCTCAAGTTCTATAGATATTTTAGTTTGTTTAAGACACCTAAGTAAGAGGTCGTCAAAGGATCACTTATGGGTACGTGCAGGATCATGATGGGCCAAAAAGTGGTGATATTATGGGTATGTGTAGGGTATGTGGCTAATGAATTTTTTTAACCCAAAATTGATGAAATGAAAAGGGTTTTTAAAGGAGATTCTCAACTTTCCACCAATATAAATTATGCTTTACTTTGAATTTAATAAATAAGTATTATTCATTTTCTATTTGAACTACAACTAAAGTCCTGATTGATAGGCTTATTGATAAACATCTATAGATTTCAAATGGTATTACATTTTTTGAATCCAAAGCATGCATCAAGTACTATGTTTTTCATACTATAGGATTAAAAAAAAAAAAAAAATTCATGAGGTTTTGACCAAGGTGGTTAGACACACGAGTTTTTATGTTTTTTAAAAGTTGTAATAAAAAATTCATAATTAATTATTTACTAGGAAAAAAATTACAAGAAAATATGCATCACATCAGGACATGAGTCCTCTGCTTATATGCAAAATATTATCATTTTATTGTGGTTAGGGTGGTCAAATAGACACCTACTTTTTATTTTTTCCCTGAAATTTTAGTACTACTGCATTGAAATTTAAAATTTTTCACCAAATAGATTTATTTATTTTTTAAATAAACCTAGTAGTTTAGAAACTAAATTCAATTTCCTACAGATTCTATTCTTACATATTTTTGAAATAATATAGATAACTTATTCAAATTTTTACGTCAAGTTGATTAACTCTGATTTTTTTGGTTTTTTTGCAACTTAAGGGCCTATTTTTTCCATGATGATCCTGCACATACCCTTATATAAGATGTTCACTAAGATGATATATCTAGATGCAAATTTTTGAAGATGAGAGCATGTGTTTTTATTTGTTGGTTCGAGAAAGGTGCCATCTTTCAAATAATTGAATATCGTGTCATACCATTTACTCGAGTTTTTGATTGTTTTTGCGAACACTTCATCTTCTTTATAGTCAATCGATAGTTTCATAATTGTATGCACAATGAAAGTGAAGTCTTTTGAAGCATCTTGAGGGGAAATAAGAGAAGCCACACTTGTCATTGAATCCACATGACAATTATCTTTTCAAGGGATTTTATCAATGGTGAATGATTCAAACTTCTCTAATAGTTTCATTGTGATATCTTTGTATTTTGATAATTTTTCATATTTTGTTTGATATCTTAATGTTTCTTGCACCCATAACTAGAGTGGCACATAAACCAATGATTAACACCTCATATTTAGTGGTGTTATTTGTACATAGGAAATTTAACCAGTTTGATAATGGAATAGGATCTTTTGCAGGAGGTTTTATTATAAGCCCTACACCAAAACCAATTTTGCACGTAGATCCATCAAAATACAATTCCCATGTATCTTCTTTGATTGTTATCATGTTATCATCAAGGAAAGAATCATTTCCAAGTAATGCTAAAGGAGAAGGAGCATTAGCTAACTGGTCAGTCAAGGATTGGCCCTTAATTGGTTTTGTGAAAAAAATTTAAGGTCAAACTCATTCAACAACATTACCCATTTAGCTAAGCATCTGAATAAATCTATTTTAGTGTCAAACAGGTGTTTTAAAGGATCAAACTTCGTCATTACTTATATTTCAACATTCAATAAGTAATGTCCCAACTTACTAGTAGCAAATACAAGAGCCAAACATTATTTTTCTATTGTTGTGTATTGTTTCTAATAATCAATCAATGTTCGACTAATGTAATAAATAGGATGTTCTCTACCTTTGTCATCTTTTTGAGCCAGCAATGTTGCAAGAGCATGGGCTGAAGCTGATGTGCAAATAATGAATGGTTTTTTTGTATAGCGGGTTGTAAAATAGGTGAAGCGAAAAGATAATCTTTCAAACTCTCAAAAGCATGTTTAAATTCCTCGTTCTAGTCAAAGTGTATTCCTTTCTTAAGAAGATGTGTAAATGGTAATGTTCGATCTACTAAGCATGCTAGAAATCATCGAATGGCTTGGATTCTTCCTTGTAAGGTACACAATTGAGAGATTTTTAGGAGGTGGCATGCTAACTATAGCATAAATTTTCTTTGTATCCACCTCTATGCCTCTATGAGATATGATAAAACCTAAAAGTTTACCACTATCTACACCAAAGACAAAAAAATTTAGATTCAATCTCATGTATTTTTGAATTCACTCAAATATCTTCTGAAGAAAATTCACATTATATTGTTTTGTTAAAGATTTAGCCATAATATCATTGACATAATCTTCCAAGGTCTTGTGTATGTAATGATGGAATATCAGTGTCATAGCTCATTGATATGTTGCAACTATGTTTTTAACCCAAAAGGCATCATAGCCCAACAAAATGTTCCCCAAATAGTTGTAAATTTTGTTTTGTACTAATCTTGAGGGTTGATGAAAATTTCATTGTATCCAAAAAATCCATCCATGAATGACAATAAAGCATGTCCTGTAGTCAAGTCCACTATCATGTCAATATTAGGAAGAGGAAAGTCATCTTTTAAAGATGCTTTATTAAAATCATGAAATTCCATACACATCCTAATACGATAGTCAAGTTTTATGACTATGACAATGTTTGAGATCCAAGGAGAATAGTCTATAGGTCTTATGAATCCAACACCAAGGAGTTTTTCAATTTTGTCCCTAACTAGCAAGCCTATTTTAGGGTTCATTTTTTGAATTTTCTATCTAATAAGCTTGGCATTTTCAGTGAGGACTATGTTGTGTGTTACAATCTTGGGGTCAATTCCTAGAATATCAAAATAAGTCCAAGCAAAGAGTTTAGGAAAGTCATGAAGCAAGGTTGCAGCATCTTCATGTTTGTCGTCATCAAGGCATTGCCCTATCTTAATGACTTTCTCTTTATCATTGATGTCCATTGCTATGTCTACTATATCCCTTAAAGGAAGTGTGTTTGCTCTCAGAAATTCTAGATTGTATTCCTCATCATGCATGCCTATCTCACTATTCTCTTTTTCTCCATTTACTTGTTTGGTGCTTATCACAGCACATGTAACCTTGTTCTTGTGAGGAGGGGTAGATGGTTTATCATAAACTCTAAGCCTTTTTTTTAATGCTTCATCATTTTCAAAGTACTCCAATAATGGTAGTAACTCCATATCAAGTAATTGAAGATGTTTCAAAGTTGGATTGATCTTTAGTTTGTACATAATGGTGTTGATGTTTAATGAATTTATTTTCTTGGTTTGTGTTATCATTGAAGGACAGTATCCCAAACCATTTTTTGTCTCTTGCGTGTTAGGTTATATATGGACATGAATTTCTTGCTCTTTCTTTCCACATCCTTTTCCACTATAACCTAATTATTTTAGAAGTTCATAACCTCTCCCATAAAGTTGTTCCATTGATTTTGGGTTTTGTGGTTGTTGATAGTCTATCTCATTGAAATTCGTTGTGTACCCGGTGTCTTGTTCAAGAGTGGATGTTTGTGAGTTTTCTCCCAAATTTTGTGTTGACATGACTGTTGGTTTCTTTTTTTTTCATCCTCTTTCCTTGTGGTTATATATTTCCCCATGAATGAAGGTGTGAACTCCAAGAACCCCAATCATCATATGCTAATTTTGACACTATTTCCATCTCTTTTCTTTCCTCTATGGTAGGCTTTATTTTTTACATTGGAATTATTTTTTTTAGAGGACAGGTAGTTCCCTTTTCAATTTTCCAGCAAGAGTCAAAGGCACCGCATGCATCTCATGAATCCATGATCTGCCTAAAAGAAGATTGTATGAAAGTTCATGAGGCATAACATGGATGGAAGTTTGTAGGGTAGCCTTTCCAACTAAAATAGGAAAGGTAATCACATTGATTGGTTGCTTTCCTATATTATCAAATCCTCAAATCGATAGGGAATCAAGTTTTATGTTTGATTTATCTACTCCCAACTTATCAAAAATATTTACATTGCACACATTCAGAGTTGAGCCATTATCAACAAGGGTCCTTTTTATTCCTTTAGTGTTTTATATGTCTATTATCATGAATGCATCATATCTCTTTCTCATTTCCAAGGGAGGGAGCTCATGTTGGTGAAAGGTAATGTCTACATTAACTGTATTCATTCCTTGTATTAGAGCTGCCACACCATTTGTATTTTTATTAGCAGAAACCACAACTTGTTGCAAAGCTATTTGAAGCATGGTGTGGTAACTAGGTGAAGTTTGAATAAGATCCAATAAGGAAATATTATCCTAAGTATTCTTAATTTTTTCAATAGGATCATACTCCTTTCCACTATGTGATGGTAAACAAGGAGCACTAGGCAACACAAGATTTGGTAATGGTAACAAAACAAGATTAGGTTAAGGCTGTCTATTATTTCTTGTGTTGTATGTATGAGCAACAGTGTTATAATTTAATTTTTGTGATACATTCTCTTTACGTCTGTCAAGGGTAAGGACAGGTTTGTATGAAGGTTGAGGTTTGTTTAAAGGTAGATAAAGGATAATTTGAGGTTGAATAACATTTACTTCATTTTCCTTAGATTTAATTGAACAAGACTTAGTGGATGAACCTTTTTAGAGGAAGTCCTCAAGGACTTCATTGAACATGTCAAAGTCATCATGAATAAAAGGTTTGTGTTTGTTAATAGGTTGGGGTTGGATAATGTTTACTTCACTTTGATTAGGTTTGTTTGAACAAGACTGAGTGGATGAACCTTGTGAGATGAAGTTCTAAAGGACTTCATCTAACATATCAAGGTCACCACGAGTAAAATGATTGAGGTTTAGGCTAACTTTGAAAAAGGGCATTAACATGCATAAGTAACCATACATCTATGCATCTTTAAGTTCAATGTTTTTGGTTTTATGTTTTGAATTGCTAATAAATGGAGTCTACAAAAAATAATATGGAAATATAATGAGCCACCTTTATCAAGCAAATGTAAACATAAACTATGAAAATGCATAAAATAGTAAATTGGAAAAATGAAATAGCAAACTAACCACAACAAACAGAAGCACGAAAATGCATTGTTTAACCCCAAAAACTATAACCTCAAATTTTACAAGGACTAAGACACTAGGAATGGCATATTGGTCCTCTTGATGAAATTAAAAGGTTCCAAAAACTGGAACAAACAACACAGAACTTAGATAGGATTCTAGACCAAAAACCCTAAGAGGGACTAAGACGCCAATAAGGGTGTTTTAGTCCCAATAAACATTTTTTTTTAGAAAAACAACAAGATCTAAGTTGAAAATAGTGTTCCCAGGTTGCCTACCTAGGGACCTAATGTTGGGAAACATGAAATGGTGCAAATGGATGTAAAGAAAAGCAACTAATAACAAGTAATTGAATGCAATTTTCAATTTTCAATGCAATAACAATTTTTCTAAATGCAATTAGGATGAGTAACAATTCACTTTTCAATTTTTCAATGAAATGAAATGATGCAATAAAGTAAAGATGCAACCTATGTGCACTTTCACTAATGCAAATATATGAAACCCGAAATGCAATTTCACTAATGTAAAATGCAAGAAACCCTAGATGCACTTTCACTAGTGCAAGATGCAATGAAAGAATGAATGAAATATAGATCTAAGGACTTTAATGGACTCCAAATCAGAAATGAATGCTTAAAATTTGGGTTCACCAAAATGATTTTTGAAAAATATCACTCTTTCTCCATCAAATCAGTGAATAATGTCCTAGGAGTCCAAATTGGATTGATTAACAACCTCACAAGGTGAGCAATTCATAATGAGGAGGACCTAGGAAGGGGGTTCTTTCAGATTTGAAGGGTTCACCACCAAGTATAAACTTGGAAAATAAAATGTTGGAAAACACAATGTGATATGCAAATCAATGCTAAATGAAAATGTAATAGAAAACTATGAAACTAGAAATGTGCACTTGGGAAGTTTGGAGATGTTATGAGGATTCTGAAAATGTAAAGAAGCTACCAAAAAGTGCTATGGAGGACTAAGATTCCCAGGATGGTGTATTAGTCCTGGTGCTATTTTTTTAGGGAAGATGTCGAGTCTTTGGATGTTGGAATCCAATTTGAAAGTATCTTTCAAAATTTTGATTGGGATGACTAAGATGCCCAAGGTGGCATATTAGTGTCGTTCAAAAATTTTGGAATTTCTTAGTATGGTCTTGAAGCTTAAGATCTAAACTTCCTTCTTCACCAAGTCTTCAGATTTGAACCTATTAAAAGACTTGCAAAACAAAGGAATTTGGATTGATTGTTTAAGGGGGTTTACCTTGATCAAACCCCTTGTTTGGTAATTAAACCTTGATGAAAAATGATAGACATGAAAATGGAAATGTGCATGCCCTAATCTTAAGTGTGTTAAAGATTATGAAAGCTAGAACATGAAGAAACCCTATTCAAAGGTATTAGAATAAGATTCTTAAGATGCAAATGACAATGGCCTATAAAGGAGATCTATAATCACCCAAATAGGTTATAAGCATGAAATATACCTTCCTTAGGTAGAAAATAGAGCAATAATGAAAGATGGAATCAATCAAGAAACAAGTCTTTAGGCTTGGATAAATGGATAGTTGCATCTCCAACCTAGAATCTCTCATGATCCACAATAGGAATCCATTACTAATCCTTGGCAATGCTAAATCTTGGCTTGAAAATAGAATTAAAAAACCTGGAAAAACACAATAGAAGGCTACTCCAAGGCTTGAAACACTCCTTCAAATATGATTTACTTATCAAGTTCCTTTGCTTCAAATTTTAGACTAAACTGAAAATGGGGTGTAAATATTACTTTTATAGGCATGCCTATCTAATAACCCGATTATTAGATCCCAAAGGATGACAAAAGGTCAAATAAATTAAAATATCTTCATTTCCCGCTCTTAATTCCCAAAAATAAATCCCCCAAGATTAAGATGACCTAGGTGGCATCTTGGTCCCACTAAGTGGGACTAAGATGCCGCCAGTATCATCTATGTCTCATATGGCTTAATTTTCCAATTTAAAAGGTGGGTTACCAAGATTGATGGTTACTTATGGGTTTTGGTTGGATTTAAAGTTGAAATATGCCTTGGGATGCACAAAAAGGGGTCTTAGGGGCCCATAATAAGTGACCTAAAGGGAAATTAATGCAAGGGGTGCTAAAATAAGTCCAAAATAAGTATGAAAATGTAAAGGTATACATTTTCTACACTATAGTTGTATAACACAGTGTGGAATTAAGATGTATGCAAAATGACCTAGAAAATACCTTAGAAATGTAAGTAAAACAAAATAAAAGAGAAAAGATGTAAATAGTGTGCACCTGGAAACCTTATAGTGACTGGAAATAGCTCTAAAATTCTAGAAATGTTGACTTTTTGACCAACTGGGACTCATTCGCCAACCTAGCGTATTAGTCCCAAATCAGGATTTCTGCACGGGAGTCTATTTTAGGAAAAAGGGTATTGGAATCTGTAGAAAAATATGACAAAAAACTATATTGGGAATAATTTTCCACTCTTGGAGAATTAGTCCCATCTTGCCTTTTCAGAAATTGAAAACTTTGATCTACACTTCAACACCTGCTCTTTCCTTCCAACTTGAGTTTCGGATCCAAGTCTATGAAAGGTACCTACAAAACATAATTCAAGTTGATTTGCTAATAGAGGGTTTTCCTTGGTCAAAAAAATAGTTTGGTAATTAAACCTTAATGGAAATGATACAATGTGCATGAAAACCCTAGCCTTAAATGTGTCAAAGACTAGGAAATCTAGAACATAATGCAATCTTATTCTAATGTGCAAGAATATGATGCAAAAATGGAAATGCAAAGATGAATGAATCACTTGTGATGATATCTAATCACCCCAAGTGAATTATAATGATGCTTGTACCTTCCTTAGGATGAATGTAGAGTGACAATGGAAGATGAAATAACTTAGGAAAAAATTCTTTAAGATTGGCTTGACTGCAAGTTGCATCTCCCCAACCTATAATCCATCATGATTCACCATGGCATCCATAATAAACCCTTTAAAATGATAGATCTTGATTGAAAGTGAGCTTGAAGACCTAAAAAAATGCTTTCATGCTTCTCTAGTGCTTCAACTTTACTTTCTCTTGTGAAAGCTTTGCTTAAAGATTCTTGATGCTTATTGCTTGAAAATGCTTACTCAAAATGCTTATATATGATGAAAATGTCTTAGAAGCTTGCTTTTATAGGCATCAACACTTAATTGACCATTATATAGATCTCAAAGGCCGACACCCACCGAAAAATTGAATTAAATTGATGAATTTCCACTCAAATTTGAAAAAGACCCCAAATGGGCCTCATTTGCCACACTTAGTGAATAGGGCCCACCTAAGAGGACTCATTCACCCAAGGTGGCGAATGAGTTCCACCTTAGCTTTTTGAGGTTGGTTTTTGGATTTTTTGGTGTTTTGAATGATTTTATGAGATTTTTGGGTTAAATAAGCCTCTAGATCTGAAATAATTGGTCCTAGGGGCCTATAAATGATGAGTTAAAGGATAATTAATGCAAGGGTACCCAAGATAGGTCCAAACTAGACCAAGGATTGTACTTTCTCAAAGAAGAGAGTATAATTTTGGTGGTCACATTTAGCCCCCACTTGAGAACCCATATGACCATACGTGCATATGTAAGCTAAAGGACTCTAAACAGTAGACTTTATAATTGGATATTACAATATGGGAGAATGAAGCCCCCAATGTAGTCATTTTTGAAACCACAACATTAGGAACCACATCATGAAACATGAATTTTTTAGTTCTTCAAAAATACTTTTATCTAACTTCTTCTAGAAATCAAGTTCAAGGGTAGATGTATGCCACCCCTTGATTCCACTTGCTTTATGAAGGTGGAATCAAGGTAACAATCTAGCCACATGGAATGAGAGAATTCATATCATAGGGAATTTCCAAGTACCATGCCACCTAATGATATATATTTGATGATTTCGGGAGTGGAATTAGGATTCCAACGTAACAAATGGCATCAAAAGTGGAGTTCTCTAGCACCTATTATATTGATTTGATTGAAATGCACTTTTTAACCCTAATATAGTAGAAACCCTCAGTTTGACCTACATAAAAGGAAAAAGTGAAGTAAATTGTAACCTAATTTATTATTTACCATTTTGTAGCTTGAGAGTGATTGAAGAGGAGTGAAAGATGCCTAACAGATGGGATTATAGGCCTGCAAGACTAGATGTGTTGTGAGGCCAGGTAGCACGTGATGAGCAACATCATGATGTGAGTTGATTCTTCTTCCTTCACTTTTTCCTTACACAATAATTTTATGATCTTTTACACATTTTTAGGTTAACTTAGGGCCTTGGAAGAAAATTTTGCAAAGTGTCCCTTTTGTTCATGAAGTGTCCCACTTTTTTGTAAAGTGTCTTATTTCTTCCTGAAGTGTCCCAAAAGGGTTCTAAAGTGTCCAGGTCCTTTAGGAAAGCACACTACATAAACTTTAGTGCACTTTTATTATTATTGATGTAAAAATTGAAGAGATTAGACTACTTATAGGACATATTTTCCTCTTTTTTGTTAGGTTCCCACCCATTCGCATCAGTGTCTGGGTGGTAGATAGATCAATCTTCTAAGAGATTTAGCCCCCACTCTTTCAGTGGAGGATACAAAGCTATTATAGACTATTGGAGTATACTAGGCATACCTCATTTCCCCCATCAGGCACCATGATGCAATATTGATGGTGCTAGCAGAGCACTGGGATGCAGATACATGTACATTCCATTTGCTAACCAGAGAGATGATTATCAAGCTGGAGGATGTCCACCACATACTTTGAGTTCCTATTTAGGGTGAGCAAGTACACTTCCAAATAGATCAATCATTCCACGAGATGAAGGAAGACATGTAGTATTGCCTTTATAGACTAGTACATGATGAGAGAGTGAGGGTATGGATAGATTTAGTGATTCTTCTATAATCACGGACCCCACTAGTTAGACCAATTATGATGCTTATAGTTGCACTAGTATTCAATCCAGATGGTCGGGGAGTGCACCTAGAGGGAGGACTAGTTCACCTGATATAAGGGATGGCAAAGCACCAGATAGTATATGCCATGGGGCATTTATCTTAGCACACTTATATTACGATCTTGGATGGTTTGTCTTTTGGGAGGTGGAAAGTATGGTACACTGTACGCTTCTAGAGGTTTAGTTCGTTGAGCATATCACTTGTACCAGACCTACTGGTCTACCATTTCTGACAACCTTGGGGTATTCTCAGGCCTTTAGCTATCCTCTATGGAGATTTTGGAAGTATGGTGATTTACACTTCTAGAGAGTGTGATTTGACTGACTAGAGGAGGATGAGATCCTTTGGAGACCTTATCAACTTGTGCTTCAGTGGAAAAATCATAATCGGTAGATGAGGAGATTATAGCTTGATAAGTTTTTGCTTGGTAGAAATGATTATGTACTATGTCCTTTCTACTAAGATCGTATCATGTGGCAGTTTGGGTAGATGTAGATAACACCCAAGGAACGACCCTTCTTCAGGAGATCAGTGTGGAGTGCTCAAAGACCTAGTGATTTAGTATGGTTTACTATAGAGGATGTTGTCTTCAGTGACTCAGGCTACTCGAATCATGATATACCTTTGATCTCTGATGTAGATGGCATCGGTGCCATAGATGACTATGAGGAGTGGTGGAAAGTATCATGACTAGCTCCTATATTTTTTATGGAGGAGCTGATAGGTGATGCAGAACCACTCCCAAATGAGGGAGATGATACAAAGGACAAGGCTGAGAAGACATTTTATAGGGCTGCAAACATATTTATAGATGTTGTAGATGAGGAGTATGATGAGGATGTAGATCCTAGCTACAACAGCCAAAACAAAGGAGATGAGGAGGAGGAGTAGTCCATGAGTGAGGGTGATGAGGCAGAAGATGAGGATCCAATAGGACATGAGTGGGGAGAGCCCTCTCCCATTTGTATGACTAGATCATGAGTAGCAGTTGTAGGCACTAGTACCCACAGTCATGGAGAGGCTAGCATGTCCTCCATGCCCCCTGCACATGAGGAGGTTGATGATATATTATTTATTGTTATAGTTCATACTTGTGCTTATACTTTATATATATATCATGATGTGTACTAATTATGCATATGGTTTCTATCTTGCAGGGTTTGTGAGAGATTTTCAGGATCTCTATCAACTAGTGGCTATAGAGATAGTGCCCCCATCAGTCAATGAGATGGCTATAGACTCAGACTATGGGCCCCCACCTTGTGTGGATCAATACCTAGAGTCATTCAGGCCATATGTTAAACTGTAGGCAACATATGAGAGTTTGAGGAGGCGAGTTCACCAAGTTGATGATGCCCTAGAGGTACAGTCATCCCAAACCCCAGTAGAGTTTGAGAGACTAGAGGAAGAGGTAGCCAAGCTACAGGCATAGAGGGATCAGATAGGAGGAGCACATCAAGACACCCTTGGACAGATACAAGGTGTAGAGTTTTCTCTCAGTACATTTAGTGGATCGTGATCACAATCACACACCACTGTCTCCTGAAAAAATGCCACTACATAGATGCAACCACTAGGTCTCGAGGGATCTAGTAGTCACAAGCCTCACTAGTATTTTATATTTGGGTATGTGCAGGATCATGGTGGGCCAAAAAGTGGCGATATGTTGGGTATGTGTAGGGTATGTGGCTGAAGGCTTTTTTTTTCCCAAAATTGATGAAATGAAAAGGGTTTTAAAGTAGATTCTCAACTTTCCACCAATATAAATTATACTTTACTTTGAATTTAATTAATAATTATTATTCATTTTCTATTTGAATTACGACTAAAGTCTGATTGATAGGCTGATTGAAAAACATCTATAGCTTTCAAATATATCACATTTTGAATCTGAACATGTGTCACATTCTATGCTTTGCATACTATAGGATTAAAAAAAAAAATTTGAATTTCATGAAGTTTTGACCAAGTTAAGGTGGTCAAACATACAAGTTTTATATTTTTAAAATTTGTAATAAAAAATCATAATTAATTATTTACTTGGAAAAAATTACAAATGGTATGCATCACATCGGACATGAGTCCTCTACTTATATCTAAAATCTTATAAAAAATATTATCATTTTATTATGGTTAGGGTGGTCAGACAGACACCTACTTCTTATTTTTTCCTTGAAATTTAAGTACCATTGCATTGAAATTTCAAATTTCACCAAATAGATTTAAAAAATAAATAAATAAACCTAGTAGTTTAGAAACTACATTCAATTTTCTACAAATTCTATTCTTACATATTTTTGAAATAATATTGATAACTTATTCAAATTTTTACGACAAGTTGCCTAACTCTAATTTTTCTGATTTTTTTGCCACTTAAGGGCCTATTTTTTCCATGATGATCCTGCACATACCCATTTGATGACATGTACACAAAAAATTGATATATATATATATATATATATATATATATATGAGAACTTGATGTTTTATTATTTGTGTTTGAATGTTAAATGTTAATGTGAGTTATTAAAAAAACTTTGTAAGATTATTTAATGAATGCTTCCATCATTTAACACATGTTTTATGTGATCTAACAAAAACTTATTATAGTTTCTTTTAGGCGAAACATTGGGATGAAGTATGTTATGCGAAATTAACTACATTTATGATTTAATTAAGGATCTAATCTAATACAACATACAATATTCACTTGAATAGTATGAAAACTAAAGAATTTACTTAAAAATAAATTAAATAACCACCTTAGTGTTCGAGACACACAAATTACTATTTGTCAAGAATGAATTAATGTGAAAGGATATGGAATATAATCTATTAGCTCTAACAACACTGCTTATCATTCATACTATTCAAGGGGATTAGACATAATACTAACATAGATGCACAACATTGATAGGTTCTTTGAGGGGTGTGCCATCTAGTTCAGTTAACCTATATGCACCAAACCCATAAATTTTATCAATTATGTAAGGTCCTAAACAATTAGGACTAAACTTCCCTTTTACATTTGGGTCGGCATTGATGTTACACTAACTTTCAAATAAGACTAGGTCACCTTTATTGAATGTGCGAGGGATAACACTCTCATTGTAAATAAACTGTCATCTTTTACAATAATCCTAAAGATGATCAAGAGTGTTGATGCATTGTTCATCGAGTATTTCAAGCTGATGCAATCATTGTTTTTTATAATTTTTTCATCAATAATTCCTTAAAGAGCAATTCTTAATGTAGGAATCTCTAACTCCAAGGGCATTATTGCCTCATTCCCATACAAAATATTATAAGGTGTAGTTCATGTAGATGATTTAACACTTATGCGATAGGCCCATAGCATTTATTGTAATTGTGTGTGCCGATCCTTATGATGTTTGTTAATGGTTTTCTTTAGGATTTTCTTAATGCTCTTATTGGTTTATTCAACTTGACCATTAGATTGTGGGTATTAAGGTGTCGAAAAGCAATGTTATATGTTAAATTTTTCTAAGAACTTCTTCATGCCATTATTCTTAAATGGTGCACCATTATTAGAGACTAACATAGAAGGAAGTCCAAAGCGGGCAATAATGTGTTCTAATATGAATCAACATATTACATCCATTGTTGTTGGTTGAAGGGGAATGTATTCTAACCATTTTGTGAAATAATTTGTGGCGGTGATTATGTATGTATGGCCAGTGGAGGATGGGGGATATTTTTATGATAATGTCTAAACCCCAAACCATGAAAGGCCATATTAGGACTTGAACTTAGAACTCGTAAGCAAGAGCATGGATCAAATTGCTATGTTCTTGGCATTTGTGGAATTTTTTTACGTAATCAAAATAGTCTTCTTCCATGTGTCTCCAATAGTATCCAATGTTAATAAGTTTTTGAACTAATGTTTTTCCTCCAAAATTATCGCCACAAGCACCTGCATGAGCTTGTTCAAGTGCTATGGGGATTTCATATTTGTTAAGGCATCTAAGTAAGAGACCATTGACAATACATCAACAAGAATTATGTACTTATATGGGAGTTTTCCGAAGCGATCCAGAAGTTGCTTTGTTGTTGGCTCAGAAAAGGTACAATCTTTCAAATAGTTAGCTATTGTATCGTACCATTTACTTGAGTCTTCCTTGGTTGCTGCTAATATTTCCTCTATTTTATCATCAATTTATCATTTCATAATATAATGAACGGTGAAGGTAAAGTCCTTTGAAGGATCTTGAGGTGATATAAGAGAAGCTACACTTGCCATTGCATCCACATGTCGGTTATCTTTTCGTGGGATGCTATCAATGGTAAATGATTCAAACTTCTATAACAAATTCATGGTGAGATCCTTGTATTTTGATAATTTTTCAAGTTTTTCATGATATGTCCCATTTATTTGCTTGATTACTAATTGCAAATCACCAAAAATCTTAATGTCTTTTTCACCCAAGACTAAAGCAGCATGTAACCTAGCAAGAAATGCTTCATACTCAATAGTGTTGTTTGTACATATGAAGCATATGAAGCTTAACCCAATAGGATTTCTTGCAGACGGGATTAGTATAACTCCAGTCCTAGAGCCTATTCTACAATTAAATCAATCAAGGTATTCTTGTGTATCAGTTTCAATTGTCAACACACTATCATCAGGGAAAGAGTCATTTCTAGGAAATTCCAGAGGAGAAGGAGCATCAACCAAGTGGTCAGTCAAGGCTTGAACTTTAATTGCACTTTTTGAAACAAACTTTAGGTCAAACTTAGTCCAAAATTTACCCATTTAGCTAGATGTCTGAATAAGTCTATTTTGTTGAAAAGATGTTTGAGAGGGTCAAATTTTGTCATCAATTTTATTTCCACATTTAGTAAGTAATGTCGCAATTTACTAGTAGCAAGTACAAGATCCAAAAATTATTTTTCTATTGTTGTGTATTTTTTCTCGTAATCAATCATGGTTTTACTGATGTAATAAACATGATGCTCTTTTCTATTTTCATCTTTTTGAGATAACAATTTTGTGAGAGCATGGGCTAATGCAACTATATAAAGTATGAACATTTTTTTTATATATAGAGGGTTGCAAAATAGGTCAAGTTGCAAGGTAGTCCTTCAAACTTTCAAAATATTGTTTACAATCCTCATTCCACTCAAAGTGTACATCCTTTTTGAGCAGATGTGTAAATAGGAGCATTTGATCAACTAGAGATGCAACAAAACAACATATGGCTTGAATTCTTCCTTGTAATGTGCGCAATTGATAAATTTTTGTAGGAGGTGGCATGTTGAAGATAGCATCAATATTCTTTGTATCCACCTCAATTCCTTTGTCATATATGATAAAACCTATAATTTTCTCACTATCTACACCAAAGAGACACTTTTTCATATTTATTCTCATATTTTATTGGTTCATCTGCTCAAATATTTTTTGAAGGACATTCACATTGTCTTTTCTTGTTAATGATTTGGATAGAATTTTATCAACATAGTCTTCCAAAATCTTATGTATGTAGTCATGAAATATCAATGTCATTGCTCTTGATATGTTTTGCCTGCATTCTTTAATCCAATAGGCATCATGACCCAACAAAAGTGTTCCTCAGATGGTTGTGAAGGCTATCTTATATTGATCTTGAGGGTTGATGAAGATTTGATTGTATCCAAAAAATCCATCCATGAATGATAATAAAGCATGTCCCACAATTGAGTCTATTATCATGTAAATATTAGGAAGTGGAATTCATCCTTTAAAGATGCTTTATTCAAATCACAAAAGTCTATACACATCCTAATACAATTGTCAAGTTTTGCGATTGCGACAATATTTGAGATCCATGGAGAATAATCTATAGGTCTTATGAAACCAGTGTCAAGGAGTTTTTCAATTTCATCCTTAACCATCAAGGCTATTTTAAGGTTCATTTTTTGGATCTTCTGTCTAACAGGCTTATCAGTTTTAGTGAGGAATATGTTGTGTGTTAGAATCTTAGGGTCAATTCTTGGCATTTCTGAATATTTCCAAGTAATTTTTTTAGGAAATTCATGAAAGAAGGTTGCATTATCCTCTTGATCTTCATCATCGAGGAATTTTCCTATTTTAATGAATTTCTCTTTATCATTGATGTCCATTGCTATATCCAATATATCCCCTAAAGGAAGTGTGTTTGATCTTAGAAATTTAGGATTATATTCTTCATTGTTCATGTTTGTCTCACCACTCTCTTTTTCTCCATCTTTTTGTTTGTGCTTATCATAGCACATGTACTCTTTTTTTTAAGAGGAAAAGTAGAGGGTTTATCATCTTCAAATTACTCCCATGATGGTGGTAAATCTATATCAAGCAACTCAGGATGATTTATAGTGAGTTATATTTTTGGTTTGCACATGATACTATTGATGTTCAACGATGGTCTCTTTGATGCTTGTGTAGTCTTAGAAGGAAAATATCCCAAACCAATTTTTGTCTCTTGTGTGTTAGGTTCTATAGGAACTCGAATAGCTTGTTATTTCTTCCTACATCCTTTACCATTGTAAGAGGTATGTGTAGGATCATAATGGGCCAAAAGGTGGCGATAAGATGGGTATGTGTAGGGTTTGTGGCTGACAACTTTTTTTTTACCCAAAATTGATGAAACAAAAAGGGTTTTTTAAAGGAGATTCTCATCTTTCCACCAATATAAACTATGATTTACTTTCAATTTAATAAATAATTATTATTCACTTTCTATTTGAATTATGACTAAAGTCTTGATTGATAGGTTGATTGAAAAACATCTACAGGTTTCAAATAGTATAAATTTTTTGGAATCCAAAATGTGTGTCACATTCTATGATTCACATACTATAAGATTAAAAAAAAAGAATTGAATCATGAAGTTTTGACCAACTTAAGGTGGTCAGACATACAATTTTTTATATTTTTTAAAAGTTGCAATAAAAAATTCATAATTAATTATTTACTTGGATTTTTTTTTTAAAAAAATATGCATCACATCGGGACATGAGTCCTCTACTTATATCTAGAATTTTATAAGAAAATATTAAAATTTTATTGTGGTTAGGTTGGTCAGACAAACACTTAGTTCTTATTTTTTCCCTGAAATTTAAGTACTACTGCATTGAAATTTTAAATTTTCACCAAATAGATTTATTTAAAAAAAAAATAAACCTAGTAGTTTAGAAACTACATTCAATTTTCTACAAATTCTATTGTTACATATTTTTGAAATAATATAGATAACTTATTCAAATTTTTACGTCAAGTTGCCTAACTCTGATTTCTCTGAATTTTTCACCACTTAAGGGCCTATTTTTTCCATGATGATCCTACACATACCATTTGTGGATAATCAATCTCATCAAATGTAGTCATGTAACTTGTATTTTCTTCTAGAGTGGATGAGGTAGATGGTTGTGAAGCTTCTTCCAAATTTTGAGTTGACATGACCATTTGTTGCTTTTGTTTGTCATCTTATTTTCTTGTGATTGTGTACTCTCCATAAATGAGGGTGTGAACTCCAAGGAACCCCAATCGTCATCCAATAGTTTGGACACTATCTCCATTTCTTGTTTGTCTTCTTTTAAATGTTTTATATTGGATGTTGGGATTAATGTGCTTAGAGTACTTGTCGTTCCTTTCTCAACTTGTAAGTAACTTTCAAGCTCGGGGTCATTTCAACTTGGTATAATTTGTTCTCATAGACATATTTCATAATACGATGAAGAGTCAAAGGAACTGCATGCATCTCATGAATCCATGGTCTTCCCAAAAGAAGATTGTATGAAAGGTAATAAGGCATAACATGAATAAGAGTTTATAAGGTAACCTTCCCAACTTTAATAGGTAAAGTAATCACACCAAGTGGTTGTCTTCCTACATTGTTGAATCCCTAGATTGATAAAGAATAAGGTTTCATCATTGATTTGTGTACTCGCAACCTATCTAAGAGTTTCACACTACAGACATTAAGATTTGGGCCATTATCAACCATGGTCCTTTTTATGCCTATTCTATTAAATTGAGAAATTATCATGAAGGCCTCATTTTTCTATCTTAATACCAATGGGGATAGCTCATGCTGGTGAAATATTATGTCTACATTAACTATATTCATTCCTTCTATTAGATTTTCTACATCATTTGCATTCATACCAGGAGGGACTACTATTTACTATAAAGTGGTTTGAAGCATAGTGTGATGGTAAGGGGAATTTTGAATTAGATCCCATAGGGATATTTTCATAGGAGTATTTTTAAGTTGTTCAACAAGATCATACTCCTTCCCACTATGCGAAGATAAACGAGGGGCACTAAGAAATATGGGATTAGGCAAGCGTAAGGTTGTCGAGGTTGATTGTTTTGGTTGTGGATTATTCCTAGTGTTATATGTATGAGCAATGATAAATTATGACTCGGTTGTTGTAATACATTATTCTTAGGTGGATATAGGATAAAATTAGGCTTGTTTATGGGTTGCAGTTTATGCGAAGGGGGGTAAAGGATAATTTGAGGTTGAATCATGTTAACTTCTCTCTATTTTGGTTTCTCATAAAAAGCCTTATTGGATGAGTTTTGTGAGATGAAGTCCTCAAGGACTTCATCTAACATGTCAAATTCAACACAACTAAAAGGCTTGAGGGTTAAGTTAATTTTTCTTGGTTTGGGTAACTCTTCAAAACAAGCCTTAGTGGATGACCTTAGTGAGAGGAAGTCCCCAAGGGCTTCATCTAACATGTCTAAGTCGTCACTACTAAAGGGCTTCGATGTTATTATTTTTCTAAATTTAAACATTTTTTGAATTATTTCTTTTGATGTTTTTTTCTTTTGTTTTTGTTTTCTTATAATGAATATGATCTAGATCAGCTAGGAACTACTGTTGAAAATGACAATTGCAAAGGTATAATGCTATCCATAATTTTGATGAATGTAAATATTGCTATTTCTAATGACTTTAATGTAACATAAAGCAACTGAATTGAAACAAAAAATTAACAGAGGAAAATAGAAGCTTAAAAAAATGAAATTTAACTCTACCAAATGTAGTGTAAATTTTGCACTAGGAGTGATTCGCCCAAGGTGGCGAATGAGTCCAAGTAGAGATTTTTTTTATAGAATTTTTAGATTTTTTGGGTTGATTTTTGTGTTTTCTATGTTGTATTACTGAGATATAGTATGCAAATGTAGTTTTTCAATAATTTTCAATGAAATTAAGTGCAAAAATGCAAGCTAAATGAGATTTTCACTAATGCAAGAATTGAAACCCTAGAATGCAAATTAACCAATGCAAAAACCTTAAGGGAAGCTAAATATAGGTTGTAAATGCACTCCAAATTAGAATAATGATGTCCTAAATGTGGGTTCACCAAAATGGAACCTATGAAAATGAGGGAATGTATGAATGTATTCACACCCACTTTCAAAGAGGCTCCACTCAAGGATAACCTTGGAGACTTCAATGCAAAAGAGATTGAAATACAACAATAGGGCTATCCTATGGATTGAATGATAGCTAATGAGGGGTTCACCACCAAATGCAAACTTGGAAAATACCATATGATGGAAAACACAGTGTGAAATTGAGACAAATGTAAAGTGGCCTAGAAGATGTTGTAAAACATAGTGTGAAATAAAGATGTATGCAAAATGACCTAGAAAATACCTTAAACATGCAAGTGAAATAGAACAAAAGAGAAAAGATGTAAATAGTGTGCACATGGAAACCTTGCAGTGATTGTGAATAACTCTAAAATTTTGGAAATGTTGAAGTTTTGAGCAACTAGGACTCATTCACCAACCTGGATGAATTAGTCCCAGATCAAGATTTATGCATGGGAGTCTATTTCGGGAAAAAACATATTGGAATCTATAGACAGGTCTAACAAAAAGCTACAGTGGGCCTCATTTTCCACTCTGAGCAAATCAGTCCCATCCCACCTTTTCAAAAATTGAAAACTCTAATCTACACTTCAACACCCGCTCTTTCCTTCCAACTTGAGTTCTAGATCCGAGTCTATGAAAAGTTCCTACAAAAAAAAATTAAAATTTATTTTCTAATGGGGGGTTTTCCTTGGTCAAACCCCTATTTTGGTAATTAAACCTTAATGGAAATGGTAAAATGTGCATGAAAACCCTTGCCTTAAATGTGTCAAAGACTAGGAAATCTAAAACATGATGCAATCTTATTCTAATGTGCAAGAATATGATACACAAATGGAAATGCAAAGATGAATGACTCACTTTTGATGATCTATAATCACCCAAAGTGAATTCTAATGATGCTTGTACCTTCCTTAGGTTGAATGTAGAGTGATAATGGAAGATGTAATCACTTAGGAAACATTTCTTTAAGATTGGCTTGATGGCTAGTTACATCTCCCCAACCCAGAATCCATCATGATTCACCATAGGCATCCATGATCAACCCTTGACAGTTATAGATCTTGATTGAAAGTGAGCTTGAAGACCTACAAAAATGCTTTGATGCTACTCCAATACTTCAACTTTACTTTCTCTTGAAATGAGGATGCTCTTGTGAATGCTTTTCTTGAAGATTCTTGATGCTTAATGCTTGAAAATTCTTACTCAAAGTGCTTATATATGATGAAAATGACTTAGAATCTTGATTTTATAGGCATCAATACCTAATTGACTCTTATTTAGATCTCAAAGCCTGACACTGACCAAAAATATGAATTAAATTGATGAATTACCACTCAAATTTGAAAAAGACCCCAAATGGGACTCATTCGCCACACTTGGTGAATGGATCCCACCTAAGGGGACTCATTCTCCCACGGTGGAAAATGGGTCCCAGCTTAGCTTTTTGAGGTGGGTTTTTGGATCTTATGGTGTTTTGAATGATTCTATAGGATATTTATGTGAAATGAGCCTCAAGATTCGAAATAATGGGTCCTGGGAGCCTATAAATGATGGTTTAAAGGATAGCTAATGCAAGGGTACCCAAGATAGGTCCAAATTAGACCAAGGATTGTAATTTCTCCAAGAATGGAGTACAATTTTAGTGGTCATAATTCCTACATATGTTTAAAATTTGTGCATACATTCTGAAATGATTATAAAATTCAAATTGCAATCTTACAATAGTATTCACTTGGCATTTCTTGTCAAAATAAATAATCTGAACAAGTCTATGCTAAGATTTTCACACATACTATTATAGAATTCTCACAACTATGATACTCAAACATTGCTATTTACATAAGACCATTCATTGTTTAAAAAAAAAGTATTATAATTTCCTTTTAAACAATTGTAAATTTAGTTGTTTTCATAGGTACATTCATTGTTTGAACATAACAAGTATTGTTTCCTACTAAACGGTTACAAAGCAAGTTGTTCACATATACGTACATTCATTGTTTAAACAAAACATGTATTGTTTCCTACTAAACAGTTATAAAGCAAGCTATTTTCAGCTATAAAGATAACTTTTTAACAAAATAGGGTTGTTTTCAATAGAATATTCACTGTTTAATACATCAACACTATATTGTTTCAAACCAAAAAGTTACATTTTAAGAAAAATATTTTTATTTACTTTTTTGTTGTCTTCAAGTTGTTTACATGATAAATGATCACTTTACAAGTAATTGTTCATTGTTTTGAAGTAGAATGGGTTATCCACAAAGTTCAAAAAATAAACTATTGAATAGCCCAATTTCTTACATAAGGAAAAATGTCTATTATTCCAATCTCAAATATTCTCATAGCTAGAAATTTGATGAGAAACTTTAAGGGTATGTGCAGGATCATTGTAACGCCCCGCCGTGCGAACCCCAAAGGACAATAACACAATAATTACAGCACAATTTTTTTTTTAAATAAACATAACATACATGTAATACACATTAAGTCATAACATGAATTTCAATTAAATAGATTCATTAACACACACATCGCTTGGGGTACACGAAGAGTCATTACGCAACTTAGATCCATACAACATCAATAAAGAATAGAATCCAAAGATATAAAGTAAACAATAACAAATATAACACATACATGATGATCAATGATAAGAAACCATCTGAATACGCAAATACATCATATGCATGATCATCCTAACACATTAAATAACAACTACCATGGTCAATATCCACACCAAGTTTAACATTTCATTACAGTACAATGTTTAAGAAGTACAAGGATACAAGAGTGTTCCAAATATAAGTGAAACCATCACCAGATAGCATGATACAAATGAATAAATGAATACAAAGTATCATAATTGGCTCCAAGACAGATACAACTCTGGAGTCGCTGCAACAACACCAATCCGCACCTCTCATTCCTCGACTGGGAACCCAATGGGGTGCTTGGCATGTTCCACCCGACCATGTGAGTCCGAAGACCCACCCCCCGTGCTAGGAGCTAACAAGAAAGAGACCTCAACCAAGAACATCCAACAGAGAACCACAAGAATCAACGTCGTACAAAAGTACCATAACACTCAGAAATTACAATGACATAATCAACCACATCCAAGAATCATAAATCTCATCACATAATTCAAGGCAATAGCCAGTAAACAAGGAACCAAAGGAAGATCATAAAACACTTTCAAATCAAACTGAATTAATAAATGTAACACAATTCTGAATCACAATGACACAATACAATAACATCATATCACAGTACCATAAGAGTACAAGGTCAAAACCCAACATCCATAAGATTTATACAAGACCAAAGAATACACCAAAGATCAAATAGGGTAAACCATAAATCAATTCAAAACAACTATGTTTCATCAGTTCAAAACAAAGGACCACTTCCAAAGGATTTCCAAAGAAGCAACATAATAAGGAGTGTTAGAGGAGAGTGTCATCGCATGGCTTAACATGGATTATCCAGACTACCACTATCGCAAGGTGCCGCCTCCATCTACTGACGAATTATCCAGACAATCCAGGCAATAGGAGCCGCCTCCATCTATGGTTATCCAGACTACCTATCTCAAGGAGCCGCTCCATAGGGTTGCTCATGCGGAACCGTTAACCTTTCATGAAGACAAGGTAACGATCTTGCCAACCACGGCCTTCTCAATCCCCTTTAGTCTTTGGTAGCACTCAAAGGCGGATGAGGCATCAATTATCTTTTTAATGTGATTCTACCCACCCCCTAGTTAATTATTTAAATTATCACTTATTAATTTCACTATAACGAGGGCTATCCTGGTGCCCCTTTGTGCGCCGACCACCCACTTAGAGCCACTCTCACTCCAGACACTCAAAACATAAAAACCAAATCCAAGGGTTGTACACCATAACAAGTACATTAAATCACAACAGAGAAGCATGCAAGGCATTACCCATCTTGCCATAAAGACATAATCAAAATCTCAATGATTCATGTACAACCCTTTTCAAAATCCAAATACCAAGGCACTTGCCACATCAAAGCTCATAGAGAGAGAACATTGACCAATCATGAAAACAAGCCTCTGGAAGATTCTCAAAAAGTCACACTAGGGTTTCCCCATCAAAGAACTAACAACAATAAATTGCAAGGCCTCAAGGAACTATTTCCAAATATAATGAGTGAATAAACCAAAATAAGATCAACAACTCCTTACATACTTAACTTCGATACGAAATAAATCAGAAATTCAAAAAGATCACTATCCACAACTCATAAACAAAACACGTGTTCCCAATTAAATTGCAACACAACTTAAATGACAAAAGATTCCCTGAATCAAAATTAATCTCCAAGGGTATTCACACCAATACGGAAACATCCAAATCAATCCTTCAACAACAGAGGTAAAAGCATGCAACCAGGCATCCAAGGGAGACCTCAATTTCCTCCTCACAAGATACCCGTACAGATGGTAAACAAATGAACTTTGATAAAATTCAACCAACATGACAACAATATAATTAAATGTTTCAACAATAAAATAAAAGTGGGAAAATTGCATACAACAAGAAGCATAAACTTATCACAACCAAGCACCACCTTTGTATCCAAAATACTCCACCACAAAATCAAATATGAACTCAATGATCAAGATCACCTAAGGAAACTAAACAACTCAAGAGATATATTGAAACAAATTCATCATAACAATCCTCAAATACGGGGATACACTTAATGAATAATAATAATCACACAACCACTTTCTATCCCTCCGCGAGGACCAAAAATCTAATCACGACTTTATGACACAAAAGAGCTCCATCCATAAACAAAACTCAAATAAAATAAAATAAAAATACATAATCATCTTGATACAAATCAACTGGCTCAAACCATCAAATCAATCATGAAACAAGTAAGCATCCATATAGAGAATAAGGGGATAGTCATCATTTAGAAAATCATCTAATTAACATAATCCCTACATCCATCCACAAATACACAGTCAACTCTACAACCATCTACTCTCCTAATTATTAAAATAAAACTATCTTAACCAAGCAATTTTCTTATTTTCAACATATCCCTATCTACTTCATAACCTTATAAATATAAAACAATCACACTAATATTCACGTCACACAATTACATGAATGAATGTTTATACAAAAATGTTCATTTCACATAACGATTCCCAGGTCTTAAAAATAATATGAAAGATTCCATTACCCATTTGCCAAGTTATCCATTAACCAAACATAAAAGCATGCGAGAAGAAAGATATTGAGATAACATTTATTTAATTCTAAAACTAACAGAAATATAAACGAATTAAAAGATATCACGAAATTAGTACTATAAAAATTAAATTACCAAATAAAAGAACATATAAGAAAAGGTCAATATACACTCCATATTTTAAATTTTTATTTAAATAAAATCTCAAGTTAAAATCTTTAACCTACCTTTCCGTTCTAAATTAGATACAATGAATAATAATATTCTAACGAACATATGTTTCCACAGATAGGAGGAGCAAGGTTAGAGTGTTGGATTGGTAACAATAATTATAATTTTAATAGAAATGGATATAAAATTGTGATAGGGCAGCGACCATAGGAGAAATTAAGTTTAAGCCATCGGTACCAACATAGTTTCATAAAAGATATTCTACTTGATACCAATCTATTTCCAATAACTATTTAGATATGATTATTGCTATTTTTTTTTTTAAATGCAAAATAAACCAAACAATGAAAGTACCCAAAACAATAAAATCATAAACCAATTGTTAATTATGATCAATTTCCTTTTTATGAGAGATGGTTATTAATTTAAATAAAAATGACTTTAAAAATAAATAAATAAATAAAATAAAGTAATCTTGGCTGTAATTTTCATTTTAATAAACATGCCCTAAAAAAAACACCATCCAGAATCCTTATTTCCATACTGTAGTTACGCCAAATTGGAGAAGTGAAAGATTTTTACTAGCGAGGAGGAGATTGGAGGGGCGAAAAACTTGCTAGAGGTTAAAGTTGATAAACGCAGCAAATACATTGGGAGACATGTAAGCAGAATGAGGAAACAGAACGCCTCTAAGAAATGTAATCTCACAAAATATTATGGTTGCAGGATATGCACTAAACAGATTTAGTAAAACGGCTTCAAAAGAAACTGATAAATACAGATTTCATGGATTACTGAAACAGCTTTAAAAACTTTCAAGCAAAGAGCAATTGGCAGGTATAAAGCCAGATTTTATAAATTTAAATTACCAGACTTTGTGAAGGAGCTCATCTAAACATTGTATCCAATAACATCAATTTCTCTCAGCTTCGACTGGACGGGGTAAGGGCTTGAAACATTGCGCAGACCAAGAGAATTAAATAATCTGCTCATTGGTCCTCAATTTCTTCACTTGAACAATCTGCTCATTGACGGAATTAGAGAAGACACACGAACCAAGCTTCCTCCAAGTTTGAGATGGTTACGGTTGCAAAAATGTGCGAAGCCATAGTCTTACGGATAACACTTGGAGTTTTGATAATAATATTGAGAGTTTATTTAAATCTATACACCCTACCATGTTCAAGCGTTGCGGCTGTGACAGGTTGCCAAGTATATAAGAAAGTGAATATTGGAATTTGGAACTATCGCCATTCACTTGCATTATTAACAGATTTCACATGTTATTCACTAAACGGAAGGGAAGGAGAAAGGTGAGGTGCAAATACGTGACTTATGAGAATTTCCTGCAGAGTCTACCCATTTTTTTATTTTTTATCAGCATTTTTGATGAGCTAAGTCACTTGCCATGATTTCAGTGAGATTTTATTTGTGACATTTTTAGCGACAACACTAATTAATATTTTTCTGATGCAATGCAATGGCTACCAAAGGTATCTTCATAAACAGTAAATAATAGAGTTCAGACCCTCTTCCTATGCTAAACCGATTTCATCCTTCTTCACAAACTTTATAAAATATATATCATTTTTCCCTTCACATTTTTATGTTATTATATTGGCTCATGCACTTTAAAAACCACGCTACGGAGGTAAAGATGGCGCCAAATGCTGACAAAATTCTTCGAGAAAAACGGTCTCATGGCACAAGGAGTAAATAGGGGAGACTATTTATATTATAACAATATTTTATTTTCAAGTGCTGGAACTACGATAGGAGAAGATTTTAGGTCTGCCAGATTTTAAACTAGCAATTGCCAGAATTTCGGTTATCTATGTTTTCAGTGATAATATCAAGAGCAAGGAGAAACGAATTTTATAAAAATTAGGAATGCAAGGAGCAACAAGACAATATAACAACTACAGGCCAATCCAAAATCAACACTACAGTAGAGGAAGATTCGGTGGTAGAGAAGAAGTATAGAAGTTTATTGATTAAGGAAATAGTAAAAGCAACAAAATAAGAGCCAAATGCCCATACATAAGACAAGCAGAGTGAGAACAAAACATAAGCAAAGGTTCGATTTCCCAATGCTCCAAATAGACAATACATAGATCAACAGCAAGAAAATTCCACTGGCTACGTTATCTAAGGATTTAGCAGCCAAAAATAACTAGGAAGCAAAACATATAAAGAAAAATACCCGGATAATCTGTCTGCCAGACAGTTGGAAACTTGGTGATGTTCCTGCTCCTTTCTTTTCTTCTGAAACCTCTTTTTTTCTTTTTTTACTTGCTGAGAACAATTCAACCTTTGTGCTTGTTGCCCTCCTCCCCATGAGTAACTCAAAACCCTTATTATGAAGGAGGAATCTACTCCTCTCGGAAAACCGTTCAACTTCCAGCAGTTATGAATGAATAACAGCCACGACCTTGAATTATTATTATTTTATAATTTACTCTTTAATATAAGAATCAAATAAGTCATCTATTAAATATTCAACAAATATTTAATAATTTAATCTTTTCTTTTAGTTACAGATAAATATTTTCACCTTAGTTTATTTAAACTCAATTACCATTTTTTAATTCTTGCTAATAATTTCTCACTTTATTAATTTATTAATCGAATTTAAACGTTAAATGATAATTACCTCGCAATATTCTCTTTTTATTTATTTCTATTAACAATGTAATTTTATTCTTTCATAACCTCTAATTATATTAAAACATTTATTTAATTATTTATTTCACAAAGAAATTAATAAAAATCTTATTTTATCACATTGTTTAATTACTCATACTTCTTTTAGTTATTATTTTAATTTAATAATTGACCATCCAAAATTAGTTACCGTATCATTTATTAATGTAGTTCATTCAGTTATAATTTCACTTCCCAATTAAATTAAGTTTCCTTTTAATCCTTTTTTTTATTTAATTAATTAAAATAATCAAAACTATACAATATTACAAAATCACAAAATCAAGACACCTTAAAATCAACTTATCACACTACTCGAACACGCGAAAATGACATAACCACCCAATGGTCAACTTACTTAACATCAACGACGACTGAAATGGAGGGCACTACATCCTCCCCCCCTAGGCTTCAACTTACTCCTGGAAGTTGAGCCCAGGCATAATCCCATAAACTAATAAAAACATAAGCACATCAACACCACAAGTCAAATCATCAATTTAACATCATCAAGTAAGCAACGAAAATTAGACAAACCAAAATAAGGAAATGATACCAAAATGATAATAGTAACAGGGTTGCAACCAAAATAATTTTCCAAACACTATGACGGAGTGGACAAACTCAGTCAAGGAAACTTTCTTGTCAGCTCCTATGTTCAACGTCAAGCCCATTGGGTGTTTATGATGCTCGCCCAGTCCTGACAATGCAGGTGGAATCGAGACTTAATTCCTGCAATCCTGCATGCAAACAAACGTTGTGCACAATACATATATATCACAAATACATCGTGAGAGGAAATCCCAGCATAGTAGGGCACTCGCGAGCGAGTGATACCACACTGTCCCTCCCACTAACCACACATAATAGTCAAACAATTCTAGTAACTCGTAAACAGTTTACTTCTTATTAGTTAAACAATATTCTCATAAGGATGCTAACCATAAACCTAATCCATCTACTATATCACAATGAATTACTACCTGACATTATAAGTATCTATACCTACATATTACAATTACATTACCTTCGTCACTATGCTTTCTGAAGCCAACCTCCTGTAAATCAAAAGCTAACATAGAACATTGCACATTAGTACCAATAATTCAAGTTGCATTTAACCTCAAGATACTATATTCTGCTAAAAATCATAGAATAATTATCCACCAAACCTCATATTTTTGTTAAACCTCATAATTTTCACACAAAGAACTTCACTTTAACCATTATTCAACACCAAATCTCACATCAATTTCAACAAAAAGGCAAAATTTTGCACCTTCACAGATTCAAGAAAACATAATTCATCACTCAAAGACAACAAAATTGCAGATTTCACACACACTTGACATATTCACACACATAAAACACATCACCAAGAAACACATCACACTAAAACTCAAGGGCCCATAGAGCATCCCCGACAGGAAGGATATCGGTGCATTGCGCACTACACCGTGGGTCCTATCCTTTCAATTGGTTTCCTGCACCACTGACCCAATACCGGTTAACAGAAGAAACTCAGGTTCACAACAATGACAATAGAAAAGTGAAACTCAAGACGCACGGGTCTAAGCGCAAGGTTACATAGTGAGCACAAATAGTGCCCAGTGTATGAACCTATGCTCTGATACCAATGTTGTAACGCCCCGCCGTGCGAACCCCAAAGGACAATAACACAATAATTACAGCACAATTTTTTTTTTTAAATAAACATAACATACATGTAATACACATTAAGTCATAACATGAATTTCAATTAAATAGATTCATTAACACATACATCCCTTGGGGTACACGAAGAGTCATTACGCAACTTAGATCCATACAACATCAATAAAGAATAGAATCCAAAGATATAAAGTAAACAATAACAAATATAACACATACATGATGATCAATGATAAGAAACCATCTGAATACGCAAATACATCATATGCATGATCATCCTAACACATTAAATAACAACTACCATGGTCAATATCCACACCAAGTTTAACATTTCATTACAGTACAATGTTTAAGAAGTACAAGGATACAAGAGTGTTCCAAATATAAGTGAAACCATCACCAGATAGCATGATACAAATGAATAAATGAATACAAAGTATCATAACTGGCTCCAAGACAGATACAACTCTGGAGTCGCTGCAACAACACCAATCCGCACCTCTCATTCCTCGACTGGGAACCCAATGGGGTGCTTGGCACGTTCCACCCGACCATGTGAGTCCGAAGACCCACCCCCCGTGCTAGGAGCTAACAAGAAAGAGACCTCAACCAAGAACATCCAACAGAGAACCACAAGACTCAACGTCATACAAAAGTACCATAACACTCAGAAATTACAATGACATAATCAACCACATCCAAGAATCATAAATCTCATCACATAATTCAAGGCAATAGCCAGTAAACAAGGAACCAAAGGAAGATCATAAAACACTTTCAAATCAAACTGAATTAATAAATGTAACACAATTCTGAATCACAATGACACAATACAATAACATCATATCACAGTACCATAAGAGTACAAGGTCAAAACCCAACATCCACAAGATTTATACAAGACCAAAGAATACACCAAAGATCAAATAGGGTAAACCATAAATCAATTCAAAACAACTATGTTTCATCAGTTCAAAACAAAGGACCACTTCCAAAGGATTTCCAAAGAAGCAACATAATAAGGAGTGTTAGAGGAGAGTGTCATCGCATGGCTTAACATGGATTATCCAGACTACCACTATCGCAAGGTGCCGCCTCCATCTACTGACGAATTATCCAGACAATCCAGGCAATAGGAGCCGCCTCCATCTATGGTTATCCAGACTACCTATCTCAAGGAGCCGCTCCATAGGGTTGCTCATGCGGAACCGTTAACCTTTCATGAAGACAAGGTAACGATCTTGCCAACCACGGCCTTCTCAATCCCCTTTAGTCTTTGGTAGCACTCAAAGGCGGATGAGGCATCAATTATCTTTTTAATGTGATTCTACCCACCCCCTAGTTAATTATTTAAATTATCACTTATTAATTTCACTATAACGAGGGCTATCCTGGTGCCCCTTTGTGCGCCGACCACCCACTTAGAGCCACTCTCACTCCAGACACTCAAAACATAAAAACCAAATCCAAGGGTTGTACACCATAACAAGTACATTAAATCACAACAGAGAAGCATGCAAGGCATTACCCATCTTGCCATAAAGACATAATCAAAATCTCAATGATTCATGTACAACCCTTTTCAAAATCCAAATACCAAGGCACTTGCCACATCAAAGCTCATAGAGAGAGAACATTGACCAATCATGAAAACAAGCCTCTGGAAGATTCTCAAAAAGTCACACTAGGGTTTCCCCATCAAAGAACTAACAACAATAAATTGCAAGGCCTCAAGGAACTATTTCCAAATATAATGAGTGAATAAACCAAAATAAGATCAACAACTCCTTACATACTTAACTTCGATACGAAATAAATCAGAAATTCAAAAAGATCACTATCCACAACTCATAAACAAAACACGTGTTCCCAATTAAATTGCAACACAACTTAAATGACAAAAGATTCCCTGAATCAAAATTAATCTCCAAGGGTATTCACACCAATACGGAAACATCCAAATCAATCCTTCAACAACAGAGGTAAAAGCATGCAACCAGGCATCCAAGGGAGACCTCAATTTCCTCCTCACAAGATACCCGTACAGATGGTAAACAAATGAACTTTGATAAAATTCAACCAACATGACAACAATATAATTAAATGTTTCAACAATAAAATAAAAGTGGGAAAATTGCATACAACAAGAAGCATAAACTTATCACAACCAAGCATCACCTTTGTATCCAAAATACTCCACCACAAAATCAAATATGAACTCAATGATCAAGATCACCTAAGGAAACTAAACAACTCAAGAGATATATTGAAACAAATTCATCATAACAATCCTCAAATACGGGGATACACTTAATGAATAATAATAATCACACAACCACTTTCTATCCCTCCGCGAGGACCAAAAATCTAATCACGACTTTATGACACAAAAGAGCTCCATCCATAAACAAAACTCAAATAAAATAAAATAAAAATACATAATCATCTTGATACAAATCAACTGGCTCAAACCATCAAATCAATCATGAAACAAGTAAGCATCCATATAGAGAATAAGGGGATAGTCATCATTTAGAAAATCATCTAATTAACATAATCCCTACATCCATCCACAAATACACAGTCAACTCTACAACCATCTACTCTCCTAATTATTAAAATAAAACTATCTTAACCAAGCAATTTTCTTATTTTCAACATATCCCTATCTACTTCATAACCTTATAAATATAAAACAATCACACTAATATTCACGTCACACAATTACATGAATGAATGTTTATACAAAAATGTTCATTTCACATAACGATTCCCAGGTCTTAAAAATAATATGAAAGATTCCATTACCCATTTGCCAAGTTATCCATTAACCAAACATAAAAGCATGCGAGAAGAAAGATATTGAGATAACATTTATTTAATTCTAAAACTAACAGAAATATAAACAAATTAAAAGATATCACGAAATTAGTACTATAAAAATTAAATTACCAAATAAAAGAACATATAAGAAAAGGTCAATATACACTCCATATTTTAAATTTTTATTTAAATAAAATCTCAAGTTAAAATCTTTAACCTACCTTTCCGTTCTAAATTAGATACAATGAATAATAATATTCTAACGAACATATGTTTCCACAGATAGGAGGAGCAAGGTTAGAGTGTTGGATTGGTAACAATAATTATAATTTTAATAGAAATGGATATAAAATTGTGATAGGGCAGCGACCATAGGAGAAATTAAGTTTAAGCCATCGGTACCAACATAGTTTCATAAAAGATATTCTACTTGATACCAATCTATTTCCAATAACTATTTAGATATGATTATTGCTATTTTTTTTTTTAAATGCAAAATAAACCAAACAATGAAAGTACCCAAAACAATAAAATCATAAACCAATTGTTAATTATGATCAATTTCCTTTTTATGAGAGATGGTTATTAATTTAAATAAAAATGACTTTAAAAATAAATAAATAAATAAAATAAAGTAATCTTGGCTGTAATTTTCATTTTAATAAACATGCCCTAAAAAAAACACCATCCAGAATCCTTATTTCCATACTGTAGTTACGCCAAATTGGAGAAGTGAAAGATTTTTACTAGCGAGGAGGAGATTGGAGGGGCGAAAAACTTGCTAGAGGTTAAAGTTGATAAACGCAGCAAATACATTGGGAGACATGTAAGCAGAATGAGGAAACAAAACGCCTCTAAGAAATGTAATCTCACAAAATATTATGGTTGCAGGATATGCACTAAACAGATTTAGTAAAACGGCTTCAAAAGAAACTGATAAATACAGATTTCATGGATTACTGAAACAGCTTTAAAAACTTTCAAGCAAAGAGAAATTGGCAGGTATAAAGCCAGATTTTATAAATTTAAATTACCAGACTTTGTGAAGGAGCTCATCTAAACATTGTATCCAATAACATCAATTTCTCTCAGCTTCGACTGGACGGGGTAAGGGCTTGAAACATTGCGCAGACCAAGAGAATTAAATAATCTGCTCATTGGTCCTCAATTTCTTCACTTGAACAATCTGCTCATTGACGGAATTAGAGAAGACACACGACCCAAGCTTCCTCCAAGTTTGAGATGGTTACGGTTGCAAAAATGTGCGAAGCCATAGTCTTACGGATAACACTTGGAGTTTTGATAATAATATTGAGAGTTTATTTAAATCTATACACCCTACCATGTTCAAGCGTTGCGGCTGTGACAGGTTGCCAAGTATATCAGAAAGTGAATATTGGAATTTGGAACTATCGCCATTCACTTGCATTATTAACAGATTTCACATGTTATTCACTAAACGGAAGGGAAGGAGAAAGGTGAGGTGCAAATACGTGACTTATGAGAATTTCCTGCAGAGTCTACCCATTTTTTTATTTTTTATCAGCATTTTTGATGAGCTAAGTCACTTGCCATGATTTCAGTGAGATTTTATTTGTGACATTTTTAGCGACAACACTAATTAATATTTTTCTGATGCAATGCAATGGCTACCAAAGGTATCTTCATAAACAGTAAATAATAGAGTTCAGACCCTCTTCCTATGCTAAACCGATTTCATCCTTCTTCACAAACTTTATAAAATATATATCATTTTTCCCTTCACATTTTTATGTTATTATATTGGCTCATGCACTTTAAAAACCATATTTTGAGGTAAAGATGAAGCCAAATCTTGACAAAATTCTTGAGAAAAAGCGGTCTCATGGCACAAAAGGGAGTAAATAGGGAGACTATTTATATTATAACAATATTTTTTATTTTCAAGTCTTGGAACTCTGATAGAGGAAGATTTTTAGGTGCAGTTTTAAAACTAGCAACTGCCAGAAGTTCGGTTATCTATTTTTTTTTTTAGTGATAATATCAAGAGCAAGGAGAAATGAATTTTATAAAAATTAGGAATGCAAGGAGCAACAAGACAATATAACAACTACAGGCCAATCCAAAATCAACACTACAGTAGGGGAAGATTCGGTGGTAGAGGAGAAGTATAAAAGTTTATTGATTAAGGAAATAGTAAAAGCAACAAAATAAGAACCAAATGCCCATACATAAGACAAGCAGAGTGAGAACAAAACATAAGCAAAGGTTCGATTTTCCAATGTTCCAAATAGACAATACACAGATCAACAGCAAGAAAATTCCACTGGCTACGTTATCTAAGGATTTAGCAGCCAAAACTAACTAGGAAGCAAAACATATAAAGAAAAGAATACCTGGATAATCTATCTTCCGGACAGTTGGAAACTTGGTGATGTTCCTACTCCTTTCTTTTCTTCTAAAACCCTTTTTTTTTACTTGCTGAGAACAATTCAACATTTGTGCTTGTTGCCCTCCTCCCCCAAATGAGTAACTGAAAACCCTTATTATGAAGGAGGAATCTACTCCTCTCGGGAAACCGTTCAACTTCCAGCAGTTATGAATGAATAACAGCGACAACCTTTAATTATTATTATTTTATAATTTACTCTTTAATATATGAATCAAATAGGTCATCTATTAAATATTCAATAAATATTTAATAATTTAATCCTTTCTTTTAGTTACGGATAAATATTTTCACCTTAGTTTATTTAAACTCAATTACAATTTTAATATTTAATTCTTGCTAATATTTTCTCACTTTATTAATTTATTAATCGAATTTAAACATCAAATGATAATTACCTTGCAATATCCTCTTTTTATTTATAACCTCTAATTATATTAAAACATTTATTTAATTATTTATTTCACAAAGAAATTAATAAAAATCTTATTTTATCACATTGTTTAATTACTCATACTTCTTTTAGTTATTATTTTAATTTAATAATTGACCATCCAAAAATAGTTACCGTATCATTTATTAATGTAGTTCATTCAGTTATAATTTCACTTCCCAATTAAATTAAGTTCCCTTTTAATCCTTTTTAATTTAATTAATTAAAATAATCAAAACTATACAATATTACAAAATCACAAAATCAAGACACCTTAAAATCAACTTATCACACTACTCGAACACGCGAAAATGACATAACCACCCAATGGTCAACTTACTTAACATCAACGATGACTGAAATGGAGGGCACTACAATCATGATGGGCCAAAAAGTGGCAATATGATGGGTATGTGTAGGGTATATGGCTGACGACTTTTTTTCTACCCAAAATTGATGAAACAAAAATCGTTTTTAAAGGATATTCTCAGCTTTCCACCAATATGAATTATGCTTTACTTTGAATTTAATAAATAATTATTATTCATTTTCTATTTGAATTATGACTAAAGTCCTAAGTGATAGGATGATTGAAAAACATCTATATCTTTCAAACGGTATCACATTTTATGAATCCAGAACATGTGTCACATTCTATGTTTCACATACTATAGAATTAAATTAAAAAAAAGTGAATTTCATGAAGTTTTGACCAACTTAAGGTGGTGAGACATACAAGTTTTTATATTTTTTAAAATTTATAATAAAAAATTCATAATTAATTATTTACTTGGAAAAAAATAATAAAAAATATGCATCACATCAGGACATGAGTCATCCACTTATATCTAAAATCTTATAAAAAAATATTATCATTTTATTGTGGTTAGGGTGGTCAAAGAGACACCTACTTATTTTTTCCCTAAAATTTAAGTGCTACTGCATTGAAATTTCAAATTTTCACCAAATAGATTTAAAAGAAAAAAACCTATTAGTTTAGAAACTACGTTCAATTTTCTATAGATTCTATTCTTACATATTTTTAAAAGAATATAGATAACTTATTCAAATTTTTACGTCAAGTTACTTAACTTTGATTTTTCTAAGTTTCCATTGCCACTTAAGGGCCTGTTTTTTCCATGATGATCTTGCACATACCCTTAATATTATAAAGAAAATTAATCTCAACATGTTTATCAAAGAAATTATTGAGAAAATACATTTTAGTCAAAGAAGGCATAGAAGTTTCAGGTTCAAAAAATACTCTTTCTTATCATGTGTTCAACAACAAACAAAGGTTGCTCTAGATTTGAACAACTCACAATGGTCAAGTGTTTTCTTTTTTTAGCATCAAAATTATAATTGAAATTTCCCTTATGGGTTGACTAGTTTATCCCATGCATGCAATTATTTACAACATGCAAAATTATATTTGTACCATTTTGACATTAAGGAAATGAGCCTATTGATCTTCTAGATTGACCCAAACAAGGCTTGGTGGGTCTCAAGATTAAATTTGTACCATGGTTCCTGTCGAACAAAGTTGGCTCATTCAAAAATATCACATACATGCATATACAATGATCTAAAACATTTGAATATTCCCTTTTAGTAACAAACATGGATAAAATAAGAGAAAAATACAAAAAGACAGGTAGTTCATACCCTCCCATAGGATTGTATTCGATCCCCTTACACAGAACATTTCTTACAATGACATAATTATACGGAAAAAATTCCATACTATACTTTCCTATACTAGCATGCCATAGGTCATGCTATTACCACATGGTGGGTGGAAACCTTAATACAATTGGCCCAAGGCTGAAACATTCATAGACAACGACCAAACACTATACTACACTATGAAATTATATGGTGAAAAGAAAGTTTATTTCTTGCTTGAATCAATAATAGCACTAAAGCTAATGTTTATGCAAAAAGAGGGAATCGATTTACCTCTAATATAAGTGATGGTGGCATATTCCTTATATTTTTCCCTGCTTTTGAGTTCATCCTCTTCTTTTTTCATTTTGAATTTTCTCCAAATTTCCCCCCTCTTCTTTGCTTTTTCTCATAGTTATACCTCCAAAAAGAAGGAAATAATACATTACCTTTGCATGCTTTTCTAGAAATGGCATTACTGCCATTTTGCCATCAATTGCCTCTGAACTTAGATTATTGACATTAAGGAGGTGGTAGTCCACATCCTTAGTGGATTTTACTTATGATATCTTCTTCATTTCAAACAAACGAATTTTTGAATATATCGGTTATCAACTTGAATTAGATATAAATTGAATATGTATAAGTTTATATGTATATGTATGTATATATATCTAATATATATATACATACACATATATATATACTTATGATTTCATTCATATTTACCATTAATTTGAATAATGTGCATATATATTTGTATATATATATATCTATCTATATGTATGTATGTATGTATATATATATATATATATATATATATATATATATATATATATATCTATGTAATGCCAACACGCAACCCTAGAGGAAGTTGCAATTCACTACTTAAACGTACCAATTTTTTTGTTTTTTGTTTAAGTATAAATAACATGTAAAGTGAATTCATAATGCCAACAACCTCTAAGGCCACGAGACAAAGATTACTTAGAAACCCAACATCACATAACGAAATGAAACAACATACATTCCATTCAAGATAAAATTACAACAAGGATAAATAAACACCTCAAGATTCCAATTAACATTTAAACAATAAGGTTACATCACTCATTCCCCGAATGAGGTAAATCCAATACTCATAATTACAATTACAAACTCCACCTCGATACAATGAGGGTAATTAAAATACAATAAGAACCAAAAGAACAAGGCATGAGAAGCAACTGATTTCCACGAGCTCTCCAGCTGGAAATCGCGAACTCACGAACATGAAGAAGAACCAACGGAAAAGAATGCATGCCACCCGACCACATGGAATCCAAAAGGTTCCACTCCCTCCGTGCTAGGAGATAGTAACAAGGATTTCCTACACAAGACCATGCACCACTAGACACAAGATAACACACTGAACTGAAACAAGAACAAAACCCACGTTACTTAACACAAGGGTTACAATGCTTCTAGAGTACAAAATCGAGCACCATCACTGAACAGAATAAACTCACAGTACAACACCATACCGACTGCTGTCATAGGAGGAGTGTCATCGCAAAGGCTGCATTGGTTATCCAATGGTGTTCTTCCTAGGTCCCGGCCCCCTTCTCGGGATATCCTGGTAACCTCTCACGAACCCGGTGCCATATGCCCACCAGAGCGGAATCGATTATCTTTCGAGAAGACAAGATAACGATCTTGCCATTCCAGGCCTTCCCGACTCATATCAAGTCTTGTACAAGCCCTTGAGCCAATGAGGGAGGCTAAATTATCTTATTAATGTTCAAAGCTACTCTCTCCCTAGTAAGTTATTTTAATTTTCACTTAATTAACTAACTCTCAAACGAGTTATCCTGGGACCACTTTGGGCCCGGCGCTCATTTGAAAGCCACTCCCCTATCGACAACACAAACTCAACCACATGCCAAGGGTAGACAATGCACTAACATATATCACAAATAACCAAACACCTCAACAGGCAACACATCCTACGGATGTCCAAAACTTGAAACCAAAACGTGCACTACCCAAGGCTAACACAAGGTTGACTACATAATGAATCCCACATAACAACTGAAACTTGACTCAACCATGAATCACAAGGTCACAAAACCCGTTCAAGGAACCAGGTAACCACTTGAGCTTAACTCACACATAAACCAAGATAGCCAAAGCAAAACATAAGAGGCATAACATCATCTCAAGAAAACACTGCTGGAAGACTTACATGATCAACAAGAAATGACTTACAGTCAACCATCATATAAACTCACGAATAACCACCCATACAAATAAATGAACCCATATCAGGAAGATTCACAAACATCCATTCTCATTCCACAATAACGAAGGCGAACCATTAACTTTGAAAACACTTCAGACACATGGGAAAGCTAATGTTCGGATTTCTTAAATCCATTCAAACACATATTCATAACTTGCATCTATCTAATCAAGTGATCCCATTTCTTTTCACAACCTTGAAATATTTAAAGAACAAATCACTTACTCTAAGTCTCATGACCATATTCATAACCAAAACATGATAATAATGCACATCATCTGGTTAAAATTTAAATCAACCGTTCTCTCCAAGTTTCATGACCACATACTCAACTCAAGGTATTCTAATAAATAACCATTAAGTTAAGACACTTAATCCATCTTGCAATAAAGGACATTCGATCAACGAAAATCGATATTTCAAATAAGACGTTAAATTTCTCAAACTCCACTCTAGCCTCTAAAAGCATAACGATAATCATCATAATGTATTTAAATTTTGACACCCCTTAACGCGTCTATTGAATAAAATACCATTACGAAATCCATACAATTAATTAAATAAAAAAAACATAATGACATGATTATCTACTAACAAATATTCAAGATATGAAAATACCTTTATGTACAAAATTAATCAATTTAGCCAACTATTAATTTAATGAATATAACAAGAAGAATTCCATTTGGTTAGGAATTAACTCATATAACTTTAATATTTCAAATCATCCTTTTCAAATCTTATGATTTAATCAATAAAATAATAAAAAAAAACATATTTTAATTTACCCCAAGTTTCCTTTAATTTACCAAATATTTTAAATATATTATATTTTATATATATATATTATATAATATTTAATTATAAAAAAAATATTATATAAAATATAATATAAAATAAAATTTACTAACAATAATTTTAAATTAAAATCACAAAAGTAATTTTTGAATTTTAAGGAAGGCACAGGAAGAAGGGCCGCGGCTCGAGGCACACGGCCCCTGCCTCCCGCCGGGCGGCGGTGGCTGTGTGTCAACACACAACACCGCCTCCCGTGGGCGGCGGTGGCTGTGTGGGAGCACACAGCCCGCCCCCCGCCGGGCGGCGACGGCTGTGTGGAAACACACAGCCCACCTCCCGTGGGCGGCGGTGGCTGTGTGTTCACACAGCCGACGCCTCCCCTGCGGGCGGCGGTGGCCGCAGCGGCGGCGGTGGTGGGGGTTGACCTCCCCAACCACCAAACAACATTTTATATTAAAATAAAAATTCCTGCGTTTTTACCAGAATGAAAAACAGGGGGGTGCATGTTATTTTTTGGGTTTTACCCAGATTTTAAAAAAATTCAAAAGGTACAAATATATATGGATATATATTTGTGGGTACTTCCATATATGGCTATATATGGTTGTATTCACAATTATATATACCCAAAATTTGATTCCATACCCAAATTATGAAAATAATCACAACCCCACTAAGAAAATGGAACTTATTTCAAATAAGCAAATGGGTTTACAAAAACTAGATTACACATTGAGTTTTCTTGGACTTCCTTTCCAAGACTTGGTTTAAATTTCATGCTAGGTTTCAAAACCAAAACTATCTACCATTTACCAATTTTGAAAGCTTTTCCATGCATTTTTATTGAATCTAAAACTATGTTTTCAATCATTCCAAAATGGGCAAGAAGAGGAAGGAAGAAAAGAATGTAGAACCTTATGTTTTCTCCAAAGTTTACAAGTTTCCACATGGAGATTTCCAAGCAATCCTTCAACTCCACCATTTTTGCCTCCTCCAAGCTTCTCCACCAAAGCATTCAAAACCAAGAATTCCATGGAGAGGTTGAAAGAAAACCCTAAATCCAATATATCATTTTCTTTTCAACTTCCCAAATTCACATTCAAATTCACTTTCTAATTTCTAATTCAAATTCTAATTAAATTTCAATCCAAATGCAAATTCACTTCCAAATTCAACCTCAATAACAAATTAAATTGAACACAAATTCAAATTCCAATTCAATTTCAATTTCAAACACAAATATCTTTTTGCCAAAAAGTCAACCTTTTCTGAAAATATCTCTTCTACCCCAAAGTCTTGCATAAGAAATTATTTGAATTTCTTAATAACTTTAAACCATTTTCTATTTCCAATTTGAATTCAAAACATTTTAACATTTTCTTTCAACAAAAGCATTTAAAACTTTTAACACTTTAATTCATAGGGTAATTTAATTAATTCCCACAATTAATTCAAATTATCAATAAAATAAGTCTAATTCGAAATTAGATTATTTTATTAAATTCAATCAAATTAATTAACTAATCACTAATTTTTCAACAATTCCAAAAGACAAAACATTCATCATTTAAATTTCCCAAAAGCTATTTAATCACTTTTTGCTTGCAACTAAACACATTTAATCATTAATCAACTACGCAAGACATTCCATAAACTTTAACTTGAAATTAAATAAACATCCAACGAGAACTGACCAAGGTAAAACAACTGGCCCCAACGACAAACCAACAACACGCTACGACTAGGGTGATGACCTGGTTCGAAAACCCTAGCTACTATCTCCCAAATAATTTTTGTTGGTCAATGGACACGCTCAAACCTGGAAACCAGGTGGAGTCGATGTCATGTACCTGCCAACCTGCAACCAAGAGCATGTCGAACGTGAATATATACATAATATGATCAGACACACCGTGAAGAGGAAATCTCAGAATCGTAGGGCACTCGCAAGCGAGTGATACAACCCCGTCTCCTTCACCAATACAATATCACCAACTGACAAAGCTAACATTATTAACATAATCAAAGCATAAAGCATCATTAATTCATATGTTAACACGATCAAAGCATAACATAGGAAAACATTGCCTAATTATCAGAGTACAAAAAGGAGGGTTGTTACATCCTCCCCCCCTAGGGTCAGGCTTACTCCTGGAAGCCTGCAATCTCCCCTATCACAAACTCCATAAAATCACATATAAATCAATATCATTACAAGTTTACTCCAGACAAGATATGAAGCATTATCACTTCAACATTCGTTCGACATTTTGCACTTTGAATATAGGTATAATAATCTAATCATCAACATGATTTCTTAAAACTTTACAACAAAGCTGGGGACTATAAGCCTCACCAACATATGCACCTATATTGCATTTATTTTTAACATGCAACTGTTTCACTAAACTTTTATTTCTCTATACTTTTACATACTACAAAATGGTTTTCTATTCATATTATACATTTTCCATGATTATGAATGCAACTTGGGGACTTAAGTCCTTCACCCAAGGTTTGATCTAGGAAACACACCTTCATCAATACATAATCCATTTCTCATAAGATACAATTGCCATACTAAGGCACTCAAGGAAAGAGGTCTATGTCTATCTTGCCATATCAAGCACTTGGGAATACACCCAACAAACACACTACAACCACACTCAAGAATCCACTCAAGGGTCTCAGCCCTTTACACAACGAAAGAGCCATGCAACAAGACAAAAAACAAGCAAAACACACTTCTTGGTGGGCTTGCGAGCCTAACCCTCACAAAAGCATTCAACCAAAGAAATGCAAGGGTGGAAACAACAACCAAACTGATTGTCGTCCACCACACACAACACATCAAAATCACACACTACACACATCGTCCATAATGCATTCTTCCAATAGAAAAGATATCGGTGCATTGCGCACTGCACCGAGGATCCTATCCTTTCCACTAGTTTCCTGCACCATTGGACCTATACCACTTAACGACAACTTCTGGGCAACAAGAAAATTCAACCCAAAAAGGAAAACCACACGAAGGAGAAAAACAACTAGGCCAATACAATGGGCTCATAGTGTCCAGAGTATAAACCTACACACATACAACATAATGGGTCCAACATAATCCCAGAGTTCCCAGTGTTTAAACCTAGGCTCTGATACCATGTGTAATGCCCCGCCACGCAACCCTAGAGGAAGTTGCAATTCACTACTTAAATGTACCAATTTTTTTTTTTTGTTTAAGTATAAATAACATGTAAAGTGAATTCATAATGCCAACAACCTCTAAGGCCACGAGACAAAGATTACTTAGAAACCCAACATCACATAACATTAGCATAAACCGAAACATTAATCACTTAACGAAATGAAACAACATACATTCCATTCAAGATAAATTACAACAAGGATAAATAAACACCTCAAGATTCCAATTAACATTTAAACAATAAGGTTACATCACTCATTCCCCAAATGAGGTAAATCCAATACTCATAATTACAATTACAAATTCCACCTCGAAACAAATGAGGGGTAATAAGATACAATAAGAACTAAAGAATAAGGCATGAGAAGCAACTGATTCCCACGAGCTCTCCAGCTGGAAATCACGAACACATGAACATGAAGAAGAACCAATGGAAAAGAATGCACGCCACCCGACCACGTGGAATCCAAAAGGTTCCACTCCCTCCGTGCTAGGAGATAGTAACAAGGATTTCCTACACAAGACCATGCACCACTAGACACAAGATAACACACTGAACTGAAACAAGAAAAAAACCCACGTTACTTAACACAAGGGTTACAATGCTTCCAGAGTACAAAATCGAGCACCATCACTGAACAAAATAAACTCACGGTACAACACCATACCGACTGCTGTCATAGGAGGAGTGTCATCGCAAAGGCTGCATTGGTTATCCAATGGTGTTCTTCCTAGGTCCTGGCCCCCTTCTCGGGATATCCTAGTAACCTCTCACGAACCCGACGCCATATGCCCACCAGAGCGGAATCGATTATCTTTCGAGAAGACAAGATAACGATCTTGCCATTCCAGGCCTTCCCGACTCATCTCAAGTCTCGTACAAGCCCTTGAGCCAATGAGCGAGGCTAAATTATCTTATTAATGTTCAAGCTACTCTCTCCCTAGTAAGTTATTTTAATTTTCACTTAATTAACTAACTCTCAAATGAGTTATCCTGGGAGCACTTTGGGCCCGGCGCTCGTTTGAAAGCCACTCCCCTATCGACAACACAAAACTCAACCACATGCCAAGGGTAGACAAAGCACTATTATATATCACAAATAACCAAACACCTCAATAGGCAACACATCACTACGGATGTCCAAAACTTGAAACCAAAACATGCACTACCCAAGGCTAACACAAGGTTGACTACATAACGAATCCCACATAACAACTGAAACTCGACTCAACCATGAATCACAAGGTCACACAACCCGTTCAAAGAACCAGGTAACCACTTGAGCTTAATTTACACAAAATCCGAGATAGCCAAAGCAAAACATAAGAGGCATAACATCACCTCAAGAAAACACTGCTGGAAGACTTACATGATCAACAAGAAATGACTTACAGGCAACCATCATATAAACTCACGAATAACCACCCATACAAATAAATGAACCCATATCAGGAATATTCACAAACATCCATTCTCATTCCACAATAACGGAGGCGAACCATTAACTTTGAAAACACTTCAGACACATGGGAAAGCTAATGTTCGGATTTCTTAAATCCATTCAAATACAGGTTCATAACTTGCATCTATCTAATCAAGTGATCCCATTTCTTTTCACAACCTTGAAATATTTAAAGAACAAATCACTTACTCTAAGTCTCATGACCATATTCATAACCAAAACATGATAATAATGCACATCATCTGGTTAAAATTTAAATCAACCGTTCTCTCCAAGTTTCATGACCACATACTCAACTCAAGGTATTCTAATAAATAACCATTAAGTTAAGACACTTAACCCGTCTTGCAATAAAGGACATTCGATCAACGAAAATCGATATTTCAAATAAGACGTTAAATTTCTCAAACTCCACTCTAGCCTCTAAAAGCATAACGATAATCATCATAATGTATTTAAATTTTGACACCCCTTAACGCGTCTATTGAATAAAATACCATTACGAAATCCATACAATTAATTATATAAAAAAAACATAATGTCATGATTATTTACAACAAATATTCGAGATATGAAAATACCTTCATGTACAAAATTACTCAATTTAGCCAACTATTATTTTAACGAATATAAAAAGAAGAATTCCATTTAGTTACATAATAAATCAGATAACTTTCATATTTCAAATAATCCTTTTCAAATCTTATGATTTAATCAATAAAATAAAAACATATTTTAACTTAACCCAAGTTTCCTTTAATTTACCAAATATTTTAAATATATTATATTATATATATATATTATATAATATTTAATTATAAAAAATAAAATATTATATAAAATATAATATAAAAATAAAATTTATTAACAATAATTTTAAATTAAAAAACACAAAAGTAATTTTCAAATTTAAGGGAGGCATGAAGAGGGTCACTGGAGAGGCACATCGCCGCCTCCTACGGTGGTGGGAGGCCGTGGTGTCAATACGCCTCCCATATGGTCAGTGGTGGAGACATTAGCCCGGCCGGGCGGGCGATGGTCAGGATACGTTCTCGGCCTCAGAGCATGGTCGTGGTGGTTCATTAATACCGATGTCTTCAAGGCGTCAAGGGCGGGCGGCGGTGGTGGGGGTTGACCTCCCCAACCACCAAACAACATTTTATATTAATATAAAAATTCCTGCGTTTTTACCAGAATGAAAAACAGGGGGTGCATTTTATTTTTGGGTTTTACCCAAATTTTAAAAAAATTCAAAAGGTACAAATATATATATGGATATATATTTGTGGGTACTTCCATATATGGCTATATATGGTTGTATTCACAATTATATATACCCAAAACTTGATTCCATACCCAAATTATGAAAATAATCACAACCCCACTAAGAAAATGGAACTTATTTCAAATAAGCAAATGGGTTTACAAAAACTAGATTACACAAAGAGTTTTCTTGGACTTCCTTTCCAAGACTTGGTTTAAATTTCATGCTAGGTTTCAAAACCAAAACTATCTACCATTTACCAATTTTGAAAGCTTTTCCATGCATTTTTATTGAATCTAAAACTATGTTTTCAATCATTCCAAAATGGGCAAGAAGAGGAAGGAAGAAAAGAATGTAGAACCTTATGTTTTCTCCAAAGTTTACAAGTTTCCACATGGAGATTTCCAAGCAATCCTTCAACTCCACCATTTTTGCCTCCTCCAAGCTTCTCCACCAAAGCATTCAAAACCAAGAATTCCATGGAGAGGTTGAAAGAAAACCCTAAATCCAATATATCATTTTCTTTTCAACTTCCCAAATTCACATTCAAATTCACTTTCTAATTTCTAATTCAAATTCTAATTAAATTTCAATCCAAATGCAAATTCACTTCCAAATTCAACCTCAATAACAAATTAAATTGAACACAAATTCAAATTCCAATTTCAATTTCAATTTCAAACACAAATATCTTTTTGCCAAAAAGTCAACCTTTTCTGAAAATATCTCTTCTACCCCAAAGTCTTGCATAAGAAATTATTTGAATTTCTTAATAACTTTAAACCATTTTCTATTTCCAATTTGAATTCAAAACATTTTAACATTTTCTTTCAACAAAAGCATTTAAAACTTTTAACACTTTAATTCATAGGGTAATTTAATTAATTCCCACAATTAATTCAAATTATCAATAAAATAAGTCTAATTCGAAATTAGATTATTTTATTAAATTCAATCAAATTAATTAACTAATCACTAATTTTTCAACAATTCCAAAAGACAAAACATTCATCATTTAAATTTCCCAAAAGCTATTTAATCACTTTTTGCTTGCAACTAAACACATTTAATCATTAATCAACTACGCAAGACATTCCATAAACTTTAACTTGAAATTAAATAAACATCCAAGGAGAACTGACCAAGGTAAAACAACTGGCCCCAACGACAAACCAACAACACGCTACGACTAGGGTGACGACCTGGTTCGGAAACCCTAGCTACTATCTCCCAAATAATTTCGTTGGTCAATGGACACGCTCAAACCTGGAAACCAGGTGGAGTCGATGTCATGTACCTGCCAACCTGCAACCAAGAGCATGTCGAACGTGCATATATACATAATATGATCAGACACACCGTGAAGAGGAAATCTCAGAATCGTAGGGCACTCGCAAGCGAGTGATACAACCCCGTCCCCTTCACCAATACAATATCACTAACTGACAAAGCTAACATTATTAACATAATCAAAGCATAAAGCATCATTAATTCATATGTTAACACGATCAAAGCATAACATAGGAAAACATTGCCTAATTATCAGAGTACAAAAAGGAGGGGTGTTACAATCTATATGTATGTGTATGGATGTATGTATGTCTTAATCATTTTTTTAATACATGTATAGTTGTTTTTTTGGAATGGCTTGTAGATTCCATACACTATTTCTTACAATAAGGAAATTAAATTCAAATTCGAGCATTATATATATACATACATATATATATATATTTATAAAGGAAGATTTACCTAATTTCCACATAATGAAATCTATTGTCCTTTTTAATTATTCTTTACAATACTCACTTTGACTTTCTTCAAACACAAATTTTAAGTAGACAAAATTTTAAATCTACAAGCCATTATTTTCAATAACAGATACAATTCGAGTTAGGAAATTTCATTCTCTTATACATGCAAATTAATTCAAATTCAATTCATCATGCCTTTTGTGGTGTGTGTACCTAGATTCCAACTAGCTTACCATTCGATCCTAGGGCTAAAAAATCCTACTTCAACTGTGTTCCCATTCTTCAACCTATCACCTTGCAACTGCACACACTTGCAAATTTATTAATAACATTCAATTTCTTGGTAACATATATAAAAATAAAATTTAAAAAGTTCACAAAGTCAACATCCAACAAATTCTTTCATTCAATTTTTCAATATTCTAGGATCTCCATTTAATATTTAATGGAATTTATTCAATAATTCAATTTACCATATTATAATAAATATGCAATTAAATTGGGTTGTGATAGTGTATTTAAACTAAAATTCCAAGCTTCTAATTCTCAGTACAAGGAAACATAGATTTAAACATATACAAATTTGTACAAGAAAAATCTAGTTCAAAGAAGGCAATTGGTTGAGTCTAAAGACAAAAGAAACCCCCAATCAATCAATTCCTCTCTCTGTGTTCAACTGACTAAATCTTCTACAACTATGATTTATCAAGATGAAAGAAGATGTTGGTTTAAACAATTTGACTAATACAAGCACAAGGCAACAAGATCCTTTCAAAAATTTCAATCCTCACACAAGTAATAGAATTCAAGTGAGACAAGTATCAATGAAATAAAAAAATTAAATGCATATAAGAAAATTCTACATTCAAATGCCAATTGTCTGGTTACAAAATCAGCTCCCCAATCGATACAACTTTCACCCTTTTCCTTTCTATCATAATAAAATCACTTTTTTTGCTACCATGTAATAGTACATGGTTCTCATGCCTTGTCTCTATTCCTGAAATGATTCTTGAAACAACTCACCCTCCTTACTCCAAAATCAGCTTCCTCTCTATGAAAACCATCTATTTCTCTTCTTCCAGGAGAAAACCTTTTCATTAGAAACTTTTGCCCCTCGTTCTTCCACCCAAAAACATTGTCCTCTTTTTTTCTTTTTGTGATAGGTAGAAAATCAATCAAAAAAGATGGATATCACTCCCTACTCCACATTGTAGTTGTCATTTTCACATATTCATCTAAACAAAAATAGATTTTGATAGGCCATAACCAAGAAAAATCGTTACCACCAGAGATTCCACTTGTCATACATAGACAATAAATTGAGAGGCTGGAATTTGCAAAACTAAAACTTAAATTGATGCCCCTGCATCAGAAGCCTTGCCTAATTTACCTTTACAAGGGGAATTGGTTTAGGAATTATCCATTAATATTAAAGTGAGCTACAACATTCTTTAGTAAAGTCCTCACCATTTGACAAAATCCACTTGGGAAGCTAAAAGATTCAAGTGACATCATCACAAATGACCACTCTACCCTATCATAAGCTTTCTCAAAATCCAGTAGGAGAATTCTTGTATTTTGGTTACATTTTTTATCCCACTCCATGGCTTCCCAACTAGTTATGATATTCTCTAATATGTATCTTCCCTTAATGAATCATGTTTGCATAGGGCTAATAATCTTTGGGAGAATATCCACAAGTTTGAGGATCAATATTTTTTCCAAAATATTGTATGAGAGGATCAATATTTTTTCCAAAATATTGTATGAGATATTGAGTAGGGTAATGGGCCTTGATTATTAATTAATATCTTATGCCCATACTCAGGGAGTAGCTTAATGATTCCTTTAGTGATATTACACCCGAACAAGACTTTATCAATTTCTTTTGAACAAAATTGCAACAAATCCTCACCAATCCATCCAATGTTCTTCTTATAGAATTCAATTAGGAGCCCATCTACTCCAAGGGTCTTATTATTATTCAAATTTTGAATAGTATTTACAATCTCTTCTTTTGATTTTTTTGATATACCTTTTCTACCATATCTTCAGTGATCTTCCTAGGAATTAAGCTCCTACATTGGTTTCTAGCATAATGATTTTGAGAATTGTTTCCTTCAAAAGAAAATAAACTCTTATAGAAGTTGAGGAACAAAATTTTTATTTCCTTAGGGTTACTTGTGAGTTTTTTTCCTCCCAAATATGGTCCACCTACTCTTTGGAACTCTCATATTTAATATACCTAAAGATGAATTTGGTGCCCTTATCCCCATTGTTCAACCAATTCAATTTAGCCCTTATTTTTAAACCTTGAATTTTCCTAGCTTGCAGGGTTCTCAATTTATTTTTTTACTATGATTAAATCCTCATTTAATCCTCAGTTTTTGGGGTTCAATTGAATTTCCTTCTCTAGCTTGATCAGATCATCTTGTAGAATGTTTTCTAATCTCCTACTCTATAATGCTCATTTTTTCCCCTATAGTTTGAAAAATAGTTTCTCTTGACTTTTAATATTTTTATCCTTTCTTTCAATGGTATATTTATCCTTTAGCATCCATGTGTTAATTTCTCTAAGGGTAGATATTTCTTCATTACAATCTTTATCTTTTAGAAAATTGGTATTTAGTATAAATTTACTTTGCTTTTCAATATCTTGAATTTTATTAGATAATTGAATTTTGGAAGAGATGATGATCAAACAATGAAGGTGTATCCTTGAATCTACAACCCTCACAAATTTGATTAAAGCCAAAAAATTCCTTGTTGGAATAGAACCTGTCTAGTCTATAATAAATTCTTCTATTTCCCTTTTGGTAGTTACAAGTTAAGTAAACCAAATATGTTGATTTAATTTAATGTCCCCTTCAAGAGGATAAAAAAGGTTAAGCTTTTTACTCATTTTTTACTAGAAGTATTTTTCACTAGACCTTTCCACCCTATTTTGCTTCCTCCAGAATTATCTTCCTTTCTCTCAATCATATTAAAATCACCTCCCACAATCTAGGGTATGTCTGGAAGTGCAAACATCTATTTCTAAAATTATTTCCTAATGGTCATTGGGATCATAGATTGAGCACAACCCAATTTTCCTATTTTCTTTTTCAATCACAATCCATTTTTCCCTGTTACATGGAGAGGTGCCACCATGCTCAATCATGTATGATGCCCAAGTTTGTTTGAATTCAAAATGACAAACCCCCCTCTACCTTTATCATAAGCAATATGGAATTATTTTTCATCTTTCCAAATGAACCTAAGATTGGTTTCTAAAGTGAAATTGATAGATTTAACTTATAAAAAAATAAAATTTTTGTTATGGATTTGATTTAAATATCTTCAACCACATATTTCTTGTCAAGGGATTCCAACCCCCTCAAATTCCAACTTGCACAGTTAATTTCCATTTTTCTTATAGTTGAGGGTAACTCTTGGAATTCATAAACCTCTTGAATCTACCATATTTATCTAATTTCTTTAAGGCCAGTTCAATCTCATTTATACTTCTTTGATTGCTCTTCTTATTTTCTATTCTAACCCATCCCTCTGTTGAAGGATTATAACCTTCCATATTTTGAGATTCACTCTCACAATAAATTGAAAATTAATCATGGTTGGAGATTAAAAGCATATATACACATTCCATATTAGGTAAGCTACAGGTCTATTTCCAATTGTATTATAGAGAAGTGTACTCCTTTACATTTTCACATTTTGTTTGGGCTCCTTAATTAATTGGACTTAATTATGCATTCGTAAGCCTTATTATTCCCATTTTCCCAAAGGAAAAACAACATTAACCAAATGCTAACATTATTTTAAACACCTTGAAAGTTGTGTGTCCTAGATTTAGGTCCTCTGACCCATCTCCTCAAGTGCCAAGACCCAGTTTTTAATATGTTTTTTGGAAACATTTTAATTATTCAAATTCAATTTTTAAATGTCAGCTTATGGAATATAGTTTTTGAGAAATTAGATAAACACCTATAAATACATAGTTATTTTATCAATTCAAACTAAGCACACATATTTCAAATTGCACAAGAGAAAATATTATTGTCAAGAGCATTGAAGAGTAGATTTATCAATCATCTACATCAGCAATCAAGATCATATCATCATGTCAAAGCTATGCACGTGTTCATATTATGTTTTGGAGCTAACATTGTGATGTAGGTTTCAAGCATTCAAGAATCAAATCACATGTCAAATCAAGCATCCTATCAAGCCATTTCATGCAAGATCCAATCCTTAGAACTCTGATGTGTTAGACTTCAGTCCTCTAAAGGAAACCATTAAGGGTTTGGTGAGTTGTGACATTGATTTTTTCATACATCACTCCTTTTCATTTGTCATTATATTTCATTATCAAGGTTTAATTACCAAATTGGGGTTTGAAAAAGAAAAACCTGTATTCACCAAAAAAAAAATCCCTCTTTGTTTTGCGCAAATTTGTAGGTGAAGGATTGAAGATTGATCAAAAGTGAAATTTTCCAAAGTTGTCATCAAAGTTGTCCATCCATGGAAACTCATTTTTAGAATTTATTCTTGGCTTTCTGATAGTGGAATCAAGAGTGCAGATTTGAGACCAAAAGACTATGAAATCTGATTTTGGACCGTTGTATAAAGACCCAGTCTCCCTAGGGAAAATATGTCCCAGTAGGACACTCAACAACCACTTTTTTTGATAGGTGCACATCAATTTCCCCTTCTCAGATCAACTTGAAAGTTGCAATTTCTATTTGTGGGTATGTGTAAGATCATCATGAAAAAAGTAGGCCCTCAAGTGGTGATAAAATTAAGAAAAATCAGAGTTAGGAAACTTGACGTAAAAAATTGAATAAGTTATCTATATTATTTAAAAAATATGTAAGAATAGAATCTATAGTAAATTGAATGTAGTTTCTACACTACTAGGTTTATTTAAAAAAAATATATTTGGTGAAAATTTGAAATTTCAATGCAGTAGCACTTAAATTTTAGGGAAAAAATAAAAAGTAGGTGTCTATCTCACCACCCTAACCACAATAAAATGATAAAAAAAATTTATAATATTTTAGATATAAGTAGAGGACTGATGTCTCGATGTGATGCATATTTGTTATGGTGCCAAATCATCAATTAATTAGATTACGCTTTGATACGGCAAAATATAAAGAAACTTGTGGCCTTCACAACCAACTTAACTGAAATCTATAGTATGTAGGAAGCATAGAATGTGATGCATGTTTGATTCAAAAAATGTGATAATGAACTTTTGAAATCTATAGATTTTTCAATCAACCTACCAATCAGGGACTTTAGTGAATTTACAAAATAGAGAAAATGAATACAAGATTATTTATTAAATTAAAAATGCAAACATAGGTATATTGAATTTGGGGAAACTCAGATCTCATTAAAACCCTTTCATTTCATCAATTTTGGGTAAAAAAATGTCATCAATTACATACCCTACACATACCCATCATATCGCCACTTTTTGGCCCATCATGATCCTACACATACCCTTGTGCTATCTTTTAAATCCACATTTCAATTTTTGCATCATACAATTGAGTGCATTAAGTATTTTATTTTTATCTCCCCATAGTGCATTTTAGTCATATTTTCTATTTGCTATCATAAAGGAAACAATAGATCCCATAATAGGGTTGACTGACCTAAAGGTTGAAAGTCAAGCATACCTTTGGGAGATATCTTTTTCTAATGAAATTAGAAGAAAGATAGGCTCATCAACTTCTTTTGATTCCATATTTTCACCATCACAAACCACTTATTTTTCTTCATTTCATTTCGGTGAACCCGATGTGATTGCACTTGAAAGGTTGAATTTGGTTGTTTTTATGCTTAGGAGATAGAATAACAATCTTCACACTCTCATTCAAGGATAACCCTAGAGATCTCAATCCTAAGTATGAAAAGGAGAAAGAGATCTTGCAATAGGGATATCCTAGGGTCTGGTTATAAACTAATGATGGGTTCACACCAAGCTAGGGCTTGGAAAGACAAATGAAATAATTATCTAATTTTTAACCCTAATATGATGTGATCTTTCACTAAATGACCTAGAAAAGTATGTAAAATAAAATAGAGAATTGCAAGATGAAATGTGTACACCTAAAAATCTAATAAGGTTGAATGAAGCTTTGAAATGTTGGAAACATTGAAATTTTGGTACACTAGGACTCATACACCAGTCTGGGCATATTCGTCCAAGATTAGGGTTTCTAGGCAAAAATTGAAATCTAGAAAAAGGGTGTCTGGAACTATAAAAATATGGAAATAATAATGTAGTGGATATCATATGCCACTCCTGGTGTATCAATCCTATTTTTATTTTTTGGGGATTCAAAATTTAGATCTACACTTCAACACATGTTCTTCTCTCCCAAATTGGTTTTTAGATCTAAACCTGTAAAAAGACCTACAAAACAAAAAATATACTTGATTTTCTTATGGGAGTTTTCCTCATTCAAACCCCTAGTTTGGTAGTTAAATTTTGATATAAATAATGAAACTTGAATGCCAATGTGAACATAGACCCTAACCTTAAGTGTGTGTAATATTAGGAAATCATAAATGCAATGCAACCTTATTCTAATGTGTAAGAATGAGATGCATGAATGAAGATTGAATGTAATGATTCACTTTGAGGAATGAAAAATCACTCTAATAAGTTATGATGATGCATGTACCTTCCTTAGGTTGAAAGTAGAATGATAATGGAGGATGGAATCACTAAGGAAACAAGTCATTAGGCATGGCTTGATGGCTAGTTTCATCTCCCCAACCTAGAATCCATCATGATTCACCATATGAAACCATAATCAACCTTTTTCAATTCTATATATTCAATCAAAGTGAGCTTGAAGACCTAAAAAAATAATTTAATGTTTCTCCAAGACTTCAATTTTACTTGCTCTTGTGAAAGAATGCTTGAAGTCTCTTGAATGCTTGGCTCTTGAAATTTATCTATAAATGCTTGCTTAGATGAAATAGTGACTTAGAAGCTTGCTTATATAGGAATTAACACCCAATTTACCATTATTCGAATCTCAAACATCAACCAAAATTTTGAATTAAAAAGTTGATTTTCCCACTCAAACCATAGGGTGGCGTATGAGTCCCACCCTATATTTTTGAGGTGGGTTGTTAAAAATTTAACAAAATAAGCCTCTAGATCTGAAATAAAGGGTCATATAAGCCTATTAATGGTGAACTAAAGGGGAATTTAATGCAAGGGTGCTAAAATAGGTCAAAATTATGTGTGAAATTGTACTACTTTTAAGAGTGTACAATTTTCTACACTATATTTAGCCCCCACTTTAGTGCCCATATGAATCTATGTGTGCATATGTACAAGCTGATGGAGTCCAAACAATAAACTCTATTTCATAAAAACATACTCATATAGGTTCATTCAGAATATAGTAGAATGAAGTCCCCACTATAGCTATCTGCAAAACCACAATGTTAGGAACCACATCCTGCAACATGAATTCATTAGTCATAAAAAAATCCTCTTATCTAACTTCTAGAAATAAAATTTGAGGGTAGATGTATGCCCCCCAAGTTTATTCTACTTGCTTTATGAAAGTGGAATCAAGGTAGTAGTCTAACCACCTCGAATAAGGCAAGTCATATCATAGGGTATTTACATGTACCATACTATATAATAATAGACATATGATGATTATGGGAGTGGAATCAAGATTCCAATGTAACAAACAGTGTCAAAAATAGAGCTCTCTAGCTCCCATTATGTTAATTTGAAAGAAAGACACTTTTAACCCTAATATAGTAAAAACCCTAATTTTTCAGCATATATAAAAGTAAAAAGTGAAGTAATTTCTAACTATTTTATCTTTTACCTTCTTGTATCATGAATTTGGTAGAGAGTGGTTGAAGATGATGATCTGATGAGAGTACGAGCCTCTAAGACTAGATGTCTTGCAAGATGAGGTAGCTCATGACAAGCTACAATACATCAGGTGAGTTGATTTTTCCTGCCTTAGCTTTGTCCTTATGCATTTATTTTATGATTTTATGCATTTCTAGATAGATTTAGGACCCTAGAAGAAAAGTTGGAAAAGCATCCCTTTTTTTGGAAAAGTGTTGTCTTTTTTTGCAAAGTGTCCCATTTTGTCACAAAGTGCCCCCTATTGTAGTGAAGTGTCCCACTTTGTCACAAACTATATTGTTTCTTCGTGAAGTGTCCCAAGAGGAAAATAAAGTGTCTAGGACCCTTAGAAAAGCACACTAGAATAAATTTCGTACACTTTTGAGATTGTTGATGCATAGATTTAAGATTGTAGAATGCTTATAAGACACATTTTTCCTTTTATTGTTAGATTCCACCCTGGTCGTGATAGTGTCTTAGTGACTTAGCGATAGATAATTTTGCCACTCCTAGACTTATCCCTAACTTTATCAGAGGATGAGACACATGTATTACAAATGACTAGATTGTATTGGGCATACCTCATGCCCCCCATGAGGTACCATGATGGTATGTTGATGTCCTTGGTAGACAAGGTGGGATGTAGATACATTCATGTTTCATCTCTTGATAGGAAAGCTAATGATCACCTTAGAGGATATCCATCACATTCTCCAAGTTCCAATTTGAGGCAAGAGGGTATGTTTTCTAGGGGATCAATCATTTCATGAGATGAAATATGATATATAGTACTATCTTGGAGGTTTGATTCTCGATGACATCGTGGGGCCATGGATTGAGCTATCATGGCTACTATATTCATGAGATCCACTTGTGGTATGGATTATAATGTTTACCATGGCACTAGTACTTGTCCTTGATAGTCAGGGGGCACATCTAGATGGAGCACTAGTACACATGATACGATGGATGGTAGGGTAGAGGACTGTATATGCTTGGGGGAACAACATCCTTGCACACTTATACTATGATCTAGGGTGATTCACATACCACTAGGTGACAGTATGGTACACTATACTCTACTGTAGGTGTGGTGCCTGGAGCATATCACATGCACTAGGCTAACAGGGTTTCCATGTACATCAGCCCTAGGGTATCCTCGTCCATTTAGTTATCCATTGAGGTGGTTATTGTAGTATGGGAATTTGTACTTTTGGAGGGTTAAATTTGACTGACTGATTGAGGAGATCTTATGTAGACCATACCAGCTTATACCGCAGTGGTCGAATGAGACCTGTTAGTTGAGGAGACTACAAATGAACAAATTTCTGATAGGAATACATGATTAGGTAGTACAAACCTTCTACTACACTCGTGTGACATGTGACAGTTTGTACAGGTACAGGTACCACCCACACTAAAATGAAAGGTTGAATTTTGTTGCCTCTATAATTGGGAGATAGAATAACAATCTTCACACTCTCTCATTCAAGGATGCCCCCAGAGATCTCAATCCTAGGTATGCAAAGGAGAAAGAGATCTTGCAATAGGTCTATCTTAGGGTCTGATTATAAGCTAATGAGGAATTCACCACCAAGCTTGCCATTGGAAACAAGAGAAATGAAGGATCTAGTGCTTAACCCTAATATGATACCATATTTCACTAAATGACCTAGAAAAGTATGTAAAATAGAATAGGGAACTGTAAGATGAAATGTATGCATCTGGAAATATAAAGAAGGTTGAATGAAGCTCTGAAATGCTAGAAACACTAAAATTTTGGCACATTGCAACTCATATGCTAGTCTAGGTGTATCAGTCCCACATCAAGGTTTCTAGGAAAAAACTGAAATATGGCAAAAGGGTGTCTGGAACTGCAAAAATCTAGAAAAACTAACTATAGTGGGACTCATACTTCACTTTTGGCATATCAGTCTCATTTTTCTTTTTTGTGGACTCAAAGTTTAGATCTGCACTTCAACACTTGATCTTCTCTCCCAAATTGGTTTTCGGATCCAAATATGTAAAAAAGACATGCAAAATAGAATATATACTTGATTTGCTTATGGAGGGGTTTCCTTGATCAAACCCCTAGTTTGGTAGTTAAACCTTGATAGAAATAGTGAAACTTGAACACCAATGTGAACATAAACCCTAACCTTAAGTGTGTCTAAGATTAGGAAATAAAAAATACAATGCAACCCTATTCTAATGTTTAAGAATGAGATGCATGAATGAAGCTTGAATGTAATGACTCACTTTGAGAGATGTCAAATCCCTCTAATAAGTCATGATGATGCATGTACCTTCCTCAGGCTAGAAGTAGAGTGATAATGGAGGATGGAATCACTAAGGAAACAAGTCATTAGGCTTGGCTTGATGGCTAGTTGCATCTCCCCAACCTAGAATCCATCATGATTCACCATAAGCAACCATGATCAACCTTTCACAATTCTAGATCTTGAATGAAAGTGAGCTTGAAGACCTTAAAAACCACTTTAATGCTGCTCCAATACTTCAACTTTACTTTCTCTTGAAACTTGAATTCTATTGTGAAAGAATGCTTGAAGTCTCTTGAATGCTTGGATCTTCAAATTTCTATAGAAATGCTTAGTGAGATGAAATAATGACTTAGAAGATTGCTTATACAGGAATTAACACCTAATTTACTATTATTCAAATCTTAAAAGCCTACATCAACCAAAAATTTGAATTAAGAAGTTGTTTGTCCCACTCAAACCCTAAAAAATCCCCAAATGGGACTCATACCTAAGCTTAACTCCAGGATACAAAAGACTCATATGTGAGGAATTGGTAATGTTAGTCCCTCAGAATTTTACACCAAAGATTTAGTTGTGAAAAATTTAAGTGCTTTTTGGAGTGATTTTGTTAAGTTTTTTTATTTCTAGAATCAATACCTCCAGAAGATCAAAATAATAAAGGTCTTGGAGAATTGCCTATTAATCTGTAGAGAGCTTAAAGAAATTATTTAATGCATGGGTGCCTTCAAAGTAGTTAGTCAAGTAGCCCTGAATTGCACTACTTTTCCAAGGCGTACGATTGCACCACCATACAAAACTATGGCTTTTCCTAATTTGGAGATCCTTTAAACCTAGATCGAAGGTTTGCATTAGTTTACAATGCCATCGATAGAGTTTTTCCCAAAATTTCAATGGTTTGCATTCCTTGGAAGCTTTTTTTAAAATTCATTTTGCATTGTTTAAAACCTAAGGAGATTCAAGAATTTTGTATGTTATTCTATGTCGTCACACATTGAGAAAGTGGTTTTCATTTATTTACATCAAAAAAATTGAACAAAATTGCATCTAGAAAGTTAACATTTTGATCATTGTTTTTCATCAAATTGCACTTGCATTTCATCATAAATTTATGGAAATCCTTAATTGAAAGTGTTTGTTTCAAACATGAATGAGAGACCTTAAATATCAACTCAAAAACCAAAATTTTAATCTTTTCAACCCCTATGCAAGCACCCATTTTCCATAGGGTGAATTTGTCCTTATATATGTCTTTTTTGAACTTTTGGGCATAAACTTATCTTTGTTTGCTTTATATCTTCCTATTTTCAAATCTCAATTTTAGTTTCTAGAGTTACATTTTTCTGAAATTGTTTGCATTCAAGTTAATTTGTTAAAACAAGTGCTTTGTTCAAACATAAAATTTTCATTCAAAAGTCGTCATTTTTAGTTTCCTGCATTCAAAAATCAAAAAATTCTTGCATGTCAAATTTGAAAATTATTATATCTTTTTACACTCTTGCATTTTGCTTCCTATTTTTCAATGTTTGCTACATTTGTTTATTGTTTTTTGGGTACCCTTTTGGTTTGGTGAAACTTGTATGAGTATTACAATTTGGTGTCCTATTGCTAATACTTCAATGAGATGTAGTTCAAGACACATGGAATCTTGTGCCGGTACATCCACTATGGATCTTGGGTTTTCTAATATTTCACTCATAGTGTTGACACTAGTCAACCCATGTTGGAATCCATGTCTGAAATAACATGTCCTATGACCTCCAATCCTATTGATGTTAAAACCATTGTTGCTCATGTTCCTCAAAAAAACTTGCAAAAAATGGATAAATCCTTAGAAAAACTTCAAAACCATATGAGTGTTGAATATATTGCTACTACTACGATTCCTATCATAGATAACACAAGAAGAATGCTTGATAATGAATTGGGAATAAAAAATTGTGTGAAGCTTATCTCATATCATTGATGATCATGTTCCTACAATGGTTAGTTGTGTTCAAACTTTGGGATACACTCAAAGTCAAGGAGGAAGTCAAATTCCTCCCCTACAACTATATCCTCTATTCCTACATACACTCATTCAACTATTACTACAACAAGACAACCAACTAGAAACATCAATCCAAATTTATCTATCCAATGGAAATCCTTTTAGCTTTATGAACTCAAACATCATATCTCCTAACCTATCACCTCTCACAAACTTGCAATTCACTTGTCCTCTCAACACATATACACCTCCACCTTATTAACCTCCATGTCAAAACACAACCAATGATTCTGTCCTCAACCAAATTTTGCAAAATGTGTCATCCTTCCAACAATAAATTTCCACATTGAAAAAAAATCAAAATGGCCTACCTTCATAATATGTCAAGCAAAACCCATTATAATTGGAGATATTGAAAGCAAAAATACCACACGACATAGAGATTCCTAGATTTGAGAAATATGGTGGTAAATGGGATCCTAGTAAACATGTCTCGACATATGTACAACCTTATGTAGTCTTGATCATCAAAGCGTGCACCTCTTCGACAACCTTATGGGAAATTCAGCGAGTGGGGGACTGATTTGTGCCTCACTGAATACCTCTGAGATTTTTATAGAAACATAACCCTTCTCCGAGTTTTGGAGAAAAAGGGTAGCAATAAATGTAAATATTAAATATAAAAATGGTGATGGGCCAAAGCTTTTACAAAATTTCAAGCCTGATTCTCTTCTATGAATGATATATTAGACACATAATGCCACAAACCTTCATTATTGGGAAGAGAACGTGCAACAAAGGCTAAATATAAGCATAGTATAGTCTTTCAAATCTCCCTATAGGTAGTGTTCATTAAGGTCTGATAAAGCATAAAATTTCCCAAGATTAATAGAAAAACATTCAAAAAATTCATAGATGCTTCCTCTGTTTATAGCATAATATGAAAAAACAATAACCCTTAAAGAAACTAAAAAAATTCCAATAGACATAATTCAGCTTCAGTAATTTATTCCTATATCATATAAGCCTACAACATGGAAATCAACTACTCAAACTATTTGAATTAATTTTAACAGAGTGTTTCATTTTGAATGAAAGAAAAAGAAGGAAACTTGACAAAGTCCATAACATGCACAATTTCAAAGATTTCTTCCAAATAGTTTGTGCTTAAATATGAAGTGAAGTTTAAAAACAAAGGTTGGATGCCAATCTGATAATAGTTTGAGTAAAAACAATATAACATGCTAGAGAGAAGTTGTGTTCTAAAAGCTTTTAGATTCTGAAAATATCTCTATAACTAAAGAAAAAATAAAAGAACTTTTTTTCCAAAGGGAAAACTGAAAAACTTTCTTTTGTCACCTCTTCCTACTATAGCTAGAAAAAAGGGAGAAATGTTGCCAATGTCCCATAAGTAAATACTGCCAAATGCCAACATTTGATATCTCACAATCTGATCTCATATCTCTTGTTAGGTCGTGCCAATATTTTCTTATTAATTCTCAACTACCTCATTTATGTCATTTTAGATATTTAGCAAAGGTCACTATCTGAAAGAAATCATATCCTAGAAAACAACCTAGTGAAAAATTTGGTTGACCAATCATGTAGCTTGATGACGCCGACTCAAAGTTTCCATCCTAAAAATAAGGAAGTCCCAGGATTTTTTGACAAACTCCAAAAGAGATTGCTTCTACAAGTGCAAACTACTTGCAGTGAAGGGATGATTTGTCGAGTGGGCGGGGATTCTCAAGTTTAAGAAAATTACCCTTGAGAAAATGTCTGCAGAGTTGACACATGTGTTAGATTTATTTCAAAAGGAAGATGATAATCAAAAGCTACACAACCACCATGTGGCACATTGTGTACTTTTCATAACCACTTTTTCTTTGAGTACAAATTCATCCTTAAGCCAAAAACATATAATATTTGAAAATCAAAAAAATGATTAAGGAAAAATTGCTTCATAGTTCTAGTGTCTCATAGGGGGATTTTCTTGCAAAGGAACAAACCTAGGGCTCTGGAAATTCCAAGATTTTGAGGAAGGTGGAATGTTGCACCTCCCATTCCAAATCAGTCGGCAGGACAAGAGCATGGATGAGCTTGTATGTTTGGTCTAGCTCGAAGACTTCCTTGAAGGAAACAACTCCCCATCTTGTTGAAACTGTCCCAAGGTGATATTAGACATGAGAATGAGGAAAAATCTCATGCTTGATTTCATCAATGGTGGGTGTCATGCTTGAACTAGGTTGTTTTGTAGCAGTCCAGACATTATGTCTAATTGCATATGTGACCAGCTCAACTGATAGCATATCTGTATCACATGAGAAAAGGGGAGGAAAACTATAGCTAATCAAAACATTGAAATATTTCTAGACTTCATCGACCCTTTTGTTCAACACTGCCTAACATTCCTTGTATATTGTTGCAATCTTGTGGTAGTTGACGATCTTGTTTGCTTTGCTAGAGGTAGCTCTTCAATCCAAAATCCCTACACCTTTTAGAGCCTCATTAGTGGCTACACACAATCTGGAAATCATATTTTGTGATTCCTCAACTTGGGAAGCATATATCTACATAATTTGGTTGGCCATAGGGCTAACCTTTCTGTTTAATTCCTTGAAATCCCTTAAAAATATATATGACTAGCTTGAGAATGACAACCACAACTATGATCCTTTCCCAGTGTGTAGATATTAAATTCTTTAATATCAGGAGGGTCCTAGACCCTTGTGTAGTAGTTAAATCTTGATGGAATTGAGCCTATCTTGCTCTTACATTCTCCTCCATTTGATTCTTCTCTCTGAGGGCATTTGTTAGTTCTGAGTTCAACATTCCGATCTCTTGATTGCGATCCTGCAAAGCAGACATGATTTCTTGTCTTGACTTTTCTTCTTCCGCCTAGGCCTTCTATAGATCATCGAAAGCTTGAGATTGGAGGCCATCCAGCTCTCTATGTTTCCTGAGTACATTGGTACTCTACATTTGTCTAGTGCTCAATAGAAAGCTCAACTCTCAACTTTTCAATTTCAGAATACAACTAAACTTGTTCACCTTGGGCCTCTTTGAGCAGCTTAGTTGCTTCTCCTTGCTGATTTTGTATCTTTCTTATGTGGGCCATTTCAACATCCCTGGCCTTGATCTCTATTTGCATCCTGTTCACTTTTTCCTTTATAGTCATCAACTTTTCCTCACACATTTTCAACTTCCTATCTAGCCTTTCATAATCTGTATATACCACCTTCTGGGTGGCCTTAGCTAGAACCACTTTGTCACATAGGAAAGTTTCATTTAAATCTAGACCAATGGCTTTGATGTCATAATCCTCCATCTACATGTGTCTCTTAGTCTTGGACATGAGTGGCTTCATAGTAGTGATCAATAGAGAATTCTACTTTTCATTGAAGCAAGCTTCAATCTTCTTGGTAGCAGACAATGCTATGTTGTTTAATAGCCATTTTTTCTTTTTGACCTTTCAGGCCTGCTTGGTTGTTCATCAAAATTATCTTGGAGACTTTGAGGGGTATCAATGATTTGTACAAAAATGAAATCACTTGGAGGGAGACTAGAAAGGGTGACGAAAGGAGAAGCCTCGAATGTATGAGCATGTGAGGAGGTAAACAAGATTGTTATCATATAAAATGGTGGGATACCAGATTGAGAATGGGAAAAGGAAAAACCAATTGGAGTGGAAACATACATGGGCATAGGGAGAGATGTTTTCCTAGGAGTGGATGGACCAGGAGTAATGGGAAACATGGATGTTTCAACTCTTTCAATGGGGGCCCTTAACAGGGTGATTAAAGAATCAATAGTGGTTGAAGCGGATGTTGCTCACTTGGCCCATGGGGTTGCTTCACAAGGTTCATTAAAAATGGTAGGGGGTGTACTCAAGACAAAAAGATCAAGCTCCGTGGAAGGATAAATCTTCTCCATAGATGGGGCAGAGGAGTAACCAAAGATGTAGAGGTAGGAAGAAGAGAGGGAGTAAAACTTACCTAGGTCACGAAAGTCAAAGCACTTTGTAGAAAAAACTCAACTTCTTCTTATCCTTGGGTTGATGCACTGGGTCCACCTAGATCTTGGACTCATATACTCTTCCTACAATTGAAACTAGTAGATTTGGATCCTTTGGCGGACTATCCCACTAAAACTTGGCCTGCAATAACCATAGCGGACCTTCTTGGGGATTGTTGGGCTCTTTTCCCTTTACTTCAACCACTAGCGGAGGATGTGACTTGTGAGTCCTTTTACTTTGACCCTTTTCTTTTGTCTATTTCTTGGGGTCATGAAGTATAGCACAAAAGATACTCCTGTTCAATCTCATGGCTTGTCTCTGGATTGCTATTGTTGGTATCGACCTCTTCATTGTAGGTCTGTTCAAACCTTTCATCATGTGGTTGAAAATATTTGAATAGGGCATTGAGGCATCTCATCTCTTATCGAAACCTCCATAAATCTGTCTTCTTCCTTTCTGACAATCCCTTACATTTTAATTATGTGTTGAGAGATTTACCCATAGGGAGGTTCTTCTAATATTCTGCCTACACTGGATAGAAATTCAACCATTTTTTTCATTTGAATGGTATGTGGGCCAAGTCAACGTATACTTCTGGCCTTTCCTAAGTTAGATTCTTCCTTGACTCAATATTCCTGACTCTCATGTTTCAAAGTTGAGAGTTGCTTAGCTAGATTGTAGTCCCACATGTCACAAATTAGAACCAATCCTACGGTTGCCAATTTATTTGTAAGCTCACCCTCCACCTTCCTAGTGTTACTCGACTATTGGCAATGTTTAAGGGCATCAGGTATAACCTTGTCTCATTCCTTCTGGTGTCATAGGGATTGTAGGCAAGGGTTTCCTATCGACATGCCTCCAAAGAAAATACTCTATCTGTTACAAATTTGGGGAGTCTAAAAGGCTCCCTAGTGAAATCATGGAATCAAAGAAAAGTAATATCTTCACCTAGGAAATAATCCACCGGGATCGGTGGAGTTTTTATCCATTGCAAGCCTCAAGAGAGAAATGGCCTGTAGGGCATGGCAACAAGTCTTGAAGTACTAGCCTCATAAAATCATCTACAAACTAGTAGTAATCCCATGTCTTTGAAAGCACATGAGTCCATATAGAAACTAGCTGATAGAGTCCCTTTACATCAAACCTAAATAGTGACAAAATTCTCTCCAACAACTTGGAATTTTGATGCAAAATTTAGTGAACCAAGAAAGACGAATACCTGAATTTATACTCAGTATCATAGGTCTTCAGTTACACTAGCATCCCATTGGCTATTGTATCAACAAATTCATAGTAATTATGACTCTTCTCCCTCTTAAGCATAAAATCCAAGCCCATCTAGAAGGGATGGACTTCTTCATCATTATCAAGGCCATAAATCTTGGCCAACATTGAGAAGACAGACTACATGTCTTTTTGAACTTTCTTCATGCAAGGGGAAAAGAAAAGTGATTTCTCTCTAGTCTTTCCTTTGTTTCTTCCTCATAAAAGTTTCCTTTCTTGATTTTTTCCTCCTAGAAATTTTCCACCATTTCCTCATCAAAGCGTTCGGCACCCCAAGTTTGAGGGATACACAACATATCTTGTTTGGCCACTGTAGAAATTGTAACTTTGATCTTATTACCAGTAATAAATCATATCTCCTTGTTTAATCTCTTGGCCACATGCATCAAATAGCTCTGGGCATGGGTGAATGGAAAGTAACATGAACTATGGAAAACCATAATTCTAGAGTTGAGACGTAAAACCTTCAGTGTAATACTCATGTTGTTGATTGGACTTGATACTTTCTATTGTTTTTCTTAACACTTTGAGACTTTGATAGTTACTGTTTGTTGGTTGGATTGGTTGACTAGGTAGTTTAGACTACTTGATGATTATGCTACTTTATTTGATGACATGGATATTATGATATGATATTATGGTTACATTTGATTGGTGATGTTTTATATGGATGCAATAGTATATTGTGATGCAATAGACTAGTAATTATTTCATGATGATATGATGTGATCAGTTTAGTTTAACAATGTTACATTATACTTGATGTTGTAGTTGTTATTATAGCTTTGGTGAGGGGACAGTGTAGCACCACTCATTCGTGACTACCCTACTACGCTGTGATTCCTTCTCATGATGTGATGCATTTGATTATATATATTGTACACAACCTTGTTTGTATGCAAGAATCGCAGGAATAAAGTCTCAATTCCACCTACTTTGGCAGGACAGGGCAAGCATTAAATTATCCCAAAGGGCATGATGTTGAAACAAATATGACAAGGAAGTCACCTTGTCCCAAGCCTGTCAATCCATTATCTGTCTAGTGGTATTGTACATCTTTGTCTTTGGTTATTTCTATATTATATGATAGTTGTCTTTTGTGAGTGTATTTGTGTTATTTATTTAATGTGGGTGTTGTTATGCATTGGGTGGATTAATAGTATGATGTAGTTTAAATAATTAAATAATTAAAAATAAATGGTATTAGTAATTACTGGAATAGCGTTATTAAAAGTATTAAATTAAAAGCTATGTAATAAATTAAAGATAAATAAATAAATGGTGTAAATAATATTATTTAAAATTGTCATTTAGATAATTTAATGAAAGTAGCAAGTTAAGAATAATTAAGAGAATAAAATATTTAAATGAGTTAAAATGTATCAACTGTAAGTGGAAATTAGCAAAATAGAAATTAAAACTAAAGATTTTACTTCTAATAGAAAAATCAAGAGAAGAAAAAAGAGGACCAATGAATGTTTTAGGTGCAGAAAAAGTAGGGTGAAGAAATAGAAATTTGTTTTTCATTAGAGTTTTAGGTTTTACAGAAAATAAAAAGAGGATGTCTTTTCATTTATTGGCAAAGGAGAAGAGGTATGCACCACAGAAATTTACTCACAGAAGCTTCTAAAAAATCTATATATGCTGCCTTATATATATATATATATATATATATCATATATACTTATATATATATATATTTATATAAAAAAAAAAAAACTAACTATTTTATTTTCTCATATATTTGGAAAAGGTTCAGGGTTGACAGAAGGGTGATCCACATAATATTGGATCAAAATGAACTGAGAGAAGTTTTGTACAGAGGAAAGGTTTTCAAAAGGCTAGTGGGAATCAAAGAACCTTATTAACTTATCAACAAATTGTGGGACTTTCAGGGTTTGCAACACACATTGATAACTGCTTTGCTTGTTAAAATCTAAAGTAAAAACTGAGAAATAATATGTTGTTGTGTAAAAGAAAAATAATTTGGGGGTTTTTAAATAAATGTTTTTATATCAATTTACTGGGTAACAGACAAATGAAATAAATTTCTTTGTTTGGAGCTTCTGGATATATTTTGTATGTTTGTAATTTTTTTTATAAGAAAATTTGATTTCCTTTCTAAAATAAATGGATATACATGTTCATGTATATATATATATAATATATATATATGTATAATATATATATACATAAATATATTTATCAACTTCTGCATAAAGTGATTGGAAATATATATATATATACACACTCACATACAGAGGTATATACACATATACATATATATATGTATATATAAAAATTAATAAGTTTGAATTCTTTCATGGGGCTGAACTTGTGGTCGTGTCAAAATTTCTTTTTATTAATTGAAATGAGGTTGAGGGGGGGATGGCTTGTCTATTCCCTCCCCTCTCCCCCTTTTGGCAGTGCTAGGCTACCCACAATAGTCCATAGATTGTTGTGCGTAGCAACCATATGGGCTACTATGCGCAGTCCACCGCGCACGACCGGTGGTTAATAAATTTATTTATTTTTTATTTATTTTTGATTATATATATATATATCTATTTTTTTATGGGTACAATTAAATACCCAGAATAATTAATTAGGCCAAAATTATTTAATGAATAAAAAATAAATAAAATATTTATATATATGTTTT